>LOJH01042779.1:0-14126 GCA_001685095.1 Ellobius talpinus
CTTTATTAACCAATGAAAGTAACACATAAGACAGATGACCCTCCTCCATCAGGCACCACTCTTCTCGTGGTGGGGTTAGGCACAAGTACACACAATGTCCTAGGATTTCAATAAACCATTTGCTCTGTGATTTCAAGAGGGAAAAAAGATATGCAGACTGGTCAGCAAGTGACCCACAGCTGGCTTCTTCCCTGCACCAGGCCAGAAACTATTTGAGGATGTAGCCAAAGAGCTTCTGTTTAATCCATTAGACATTAGTAAATAATCTGCTGTGTACAAGAACTGAATAAAGCGTGGTTTTATTCAGGATTGCATCGAGGCGTGGATAGAGCTAGGACGGTGTGGCACAGCCTATAAGGCGCTCCAGACATCAGACAGATGAGAGATCAAGGGTTCTGTTGCCAGTTTAAAGAAGTTTAAAGCCACCGAGCCCAGCTGTAAGCCTTTGAAGCCATTCTCCTCCAGTTCTTAACCCAAGCTGTACACAGACCTCATTCTCTGCTGATTTCTTTGTGTCTCTTTCTTAACTTCAGGAGAACAAGTTGAAGTTAGCCACAGCAAAAAAAAAATTACAACAGTGCCTAGTTAGAAATACGCATAATTAAGCCCTTGTTCTGCGTTAGGGAAGTCCCATGTGTACTTACGGGGACTCTGCCCAGGTTGTCAGAGACAGCACTGCATTTAAGCTGCGAGTCTTCTCCCTGCCTTTATTCCATTTTGGCATCAGCTTACATTATTAAATCAGTAAAGCGTTGCTCAAATGGCAGGCAGGCCTTTGGTGTCTTTGAGAACATGTGATCCGGCTGGAGAGATGGCTCAGCAATCACCAGCACTGACTGCTCTTCTGGAGGACCTGGGTTCAGTTCCCAGCACCCACATGGCTGCTTAGAGCTATCGGTAACTCCAGTTCTAGGGGATCTGATAGCTTCTTCTCACCTCCTAGGTACTAGGTATATGGTGTGCGTGTATACATGCTGGTAAAACACCCATATATGTAAAATAAAAATAAACCTTGGAGGAAAAAAAAAGAATACGTGATCATTCAATCAGATGCCATCAAGACAAAATGTCATTGCTTGCCTAACTGGGGGATGAGTAGTGAAGAATCCTGGTTCAGGTCTCCTTTCACAATATTTGTTTAGTCACCTCTGCCCGCCTGCCCACCCACCTGCCCGTCTGCCTGCCCGTCTGCCTGCCTGCCCATCTGCCTGTCTGCTCGCCTATCTGCCTGTCTGCTTGCTTGTGAATGAGTCTTGCAACGCAGCCCAGGCTGGCGTGGAAATAACTACATGTAGCCCAAGCTGGCCTCAAACTTGTGATGATCCTCCTGCTTCAGCCTGAGTGCTGGGATCACAGGCTGCGCCATCACACCAGGCTCTAGTTGTCCTTGTTTTTACAATAAGTACTTTCTTTTCTTTGGTCTTTCTAGTTCCTGGGTGCATTCTTCAGGTTGTAATTCAACGAACTATTTTTCTTGAAAAACAAAACAAAAAAGAAAAGCCTGACTTAATTATAGGAGTAAAAGCTAGCAGCTTTTAAGGCTATTTTTAGAGTGTCTATTTAAGTCTTCTCAGGTCTTTGGTTCAACCAAAGGTTTGGGTTTTTCCCTTCTCTAGTATCCTTGCCCTGCCCTCGAACCCCAAACACTCCTATTTCTCGTCTGTCCTAACACAGATAGATCTGTCCTATTGACTTCATCTTACTGTCGTTCCTTTAATGTTTGTCCTAGGCTGGGAGCTGACTAAGTGGGTAAAGAGCTTGCTGTGCAAGTGTCAGGAGCTGAGGTCAAATCCCTAGAACCCACGTAAGGCCAAGTGCAGTCGTGCGCATCTGCATTCTCCCTGTCCCTGCTGTGTGATGCAAGGCAGAAACAGGTCGATATAAGGTCAACGGCCAGTTAGCCTGGTGTGTGCAGCAGCAGTAAACGAGAGGGGAGGACTGACGTCCATATCCTACCATGGCATTTGTAGGCACACTTGCTTAATCACATGTACACATGCACACGTGCACACGCGTGTACACATACACACACGCCAAAGGAAAGTTTATCATCTACCTTTTAAAAAATTTGTGTAATTAGGGGACAGGCATAGTACATGCCTTTAGTCCCAGCACTCAGGAAGAGTCAGGTGAATCCCGCCTGATCTACATAGTGGGTTCCAGGACAGCCAGGGTGACAAAAAAAATCTATATTGTACTGAGTGATGGGTTTTACTATGACACTTCCCACTGCCATGTGCCATTTGTCGGGATGCTCCCTCTGTTTGAATTAGACTAGAGAGCTCTTTTCTGCTATATTACCAGAGTGAATGTGATCGTTGGGAAGGCTTTGTTGTTGTTCTTCTATTTGTTTGTTTGTTTGTTTGGTTGGTTTTTTGAGACAGGGTTTCTCTGTATAACAGCCCTAACTGTCCTAGAACTCACTTTGTAGGCCAGGCTGGCCTCGAACTCAACAGAGATCCACGTGCCTCTGCCTCCTGAGTGCTCAGGGTAAAAGGCGCGTGTCACCACCACCTGGCTGAAGGCTCTGGTCTTTGTGGGAAGCTTGCTCAGTGCACATTCTAATTACCCAGTATACTTAGCACTTGGAGTTTTCTGATTTGAAAATTAGTTCATAAATTATTTTTTCAAAAACCATAACATACACATTAGGGGAGAGATTGCTTCATGCGTCTTGAAGCAGAGTTTTCCCCCAGAGACTTGTAAATCTTACCTTAAGTTGGTGTGCTGGGCTAAGAATGAGAGATGCTTTTCTATAGTATACTACAGCGCTAAGTGACTGGACAGGCAACTCAGTGCTTAGGAGCACTGGCTGCTCTTGTAGAGGATTCGGGCTTGGTTTCCACACCTACATGGTAGCTCACAACCACCTATAACTCTAGTTCCGGATCGAAGGCCCTTTTCTGCCATCCATGGGCACTGTGGTACACAGATATACACACAGGCAAAAATACCCATACACATTATTTTTAAAGTATACTACAGAGTTATGATCAAACAGCCTACTAGGAGCTAGGGGTATAGCTCAGTGGCACATGACTTCCCTCAAATGCACAAGGCCTTGGGTTTAATTGTTAGCTCCATACAAACACACATGCACAAATCAGCATAGTATTAACGTAAATCCAGGCACACAGACCAGTGGAACACAATAGAGAGCCTAGAAGTAAACCCACACACACACGTCAGCTGACTTTCAGCAAGCATGCTAACAACACACACACTGAAGAAAGTACAGGCATTCTAGTCAGTGATACTGGGAAGTCAGATGTCCACCTGCTGAAGATTGGCGTGAACCCAACCTCTCATTAGTTATAAAAACCGACTCAACATAAACAACAGAGTGAAGGGAAAACCTACAGTATCAGGAAAATATTTACAAATTATTCATCTGTGAAGGGGTTGGTAGTAACAATACATAAGGAATCAAAAGCTCAACAAAACAAATCCAATTGAAAAAATGAGCAATAACCATAAATTGATGTTTCTTAAGACACACAACAGGTTCAACGTAATTAATCATCAGGGAAACACAAATCAAAACCACGGTGAGATAGCACCTCGCCCCAGTAAGAATGGTTGTTATCAGAAAGCCTGAAAACATCAAGTGTTTGTGTTGTTGTAGAGAAAAGGAGGCCTGGCACACTGTTAGCGCGTGGGGGGGTTATATTGCTGTGATTAAAAAAAAAAGATGGAGTTTGCTCAGAAAATGAAGACTAGATGTTCTCTGTGACCCAGCAGTCCAGTGTGTCAAAGAACAGTCTGTGTTTCCACGGTAATGGTGACAGTATTGACAGTTACTATGAAATGCAGGAGCCAGGCATGGCATTACATGCCGCTGATCCCAGGCCTGGAGGCAGAGGCGAGATCATGAGTTTGAGGCCAACCTGAGTAACACAGCGAATTCAAACTGGCGTCCATAATGAGAGCCTGTCTCCAAACACACACACAGAAAGACATGGAAACAACCCAAGTGTAGGTGGAGACTGCTCGTTCATCTGCAGTATGAAAAAATTTCCATACCCAAGTGCCTGCCATCCAATCTGTGGATAAAGAAAATGTGTTACATGTGCCCAATGGGATGCTATTCTGCCATAAAATAGATACGGTGCTGTCATCTGCAACAACGCGGGTGGAACTGGAATAAGCCAGGCTCAGGAAACCCAGTGTGACATGGTCTTGCTCACATATAGAATCTTAAAGACTTGATCTCGGGGCCAGAGAGCTGGCTTAGCAGTTAAGAATACTTGAATCCTGCAGAGGATCCAAGTTCGGTTCCCAGACCCCATGTGGCAGCTTACAAGCATCTGTAACTCCAATCCCAAGGGACCCAACACCTTCTGGCCTCTGTGAGCACCAGTCATGCACGTGGTGCACAGACAGATACACTTGCAGGCAAGGCATCCGTATACGTAAAGTAAAAGGAAAGAAAGGTTTTGAAAAAGGGTTGATCTCATAGAAGTTGCAGGCAGGACGGCAGTCAAATTCCTGTTGGGGAGATAGCAACGGGGAGAGACTGATCATTGCTACTAAGTTACAGTCAACTAGAAACAAGGTCTGGTGTGCTTTTGCACAGCTGACCCCTGACAGCAGCCCTGTGCACTCAATTGTAAAACCTAGAAGAAAAGGTTTGAAGGTTTTCAGCATAGTGAAAAGTGTTTACAGAAAGAGGTCTGTTGGGCCTGGTTTGCTATTACATGGGATCTCATACACAATTTTTATGTTTTGCATGTTGGTTAAAGTAAATGGGTTCTCCGTGTGTACAGAGATCACCATAGTCAGTTCTAGAATATTTTATCTCCCCTAAAGAAATCCTGTGCCCATTCAGTTTTCCATTGCCTGCTCTATGCCCCTAGCCAGAACTTCCTTTCTGACTCTGGATATATCTTGCTGCCACGCCTCTTATTGCCCAGCCTCTCCCTCAGGACCAAGAATATCTTCCTTTTACAACCCTATCAGAGGCAGTGTTCAGCATCTCCCCAGAACCATCTTGGCCCGGTACCAAGTGTCCTTCTCCTGGCCCTGGTGTACCTTGCTCCACTGCCTAGCCTTGCCTTCTTTCCTCTTCTAGGTTCACTGGGAGAAAGCTTCAAGTCTTAGATGTTGGGCAGCACACCAAACCCATAGCACATTTGACCTTATCACAATCCAGGACTTCAGGCCAGGCTGATGGCAAAGAAAGCATGCCATTCACCCAGCCCCACACTAGGGAGAAAGCCCTCGGGCTGAGGATGCAAGGTTCTGAGTGACTGGGGGTCTTGTTTCTGAGCAGACTGGCTGGAGCTGATTTGTATCTCCCATCCTGTAGTGAGGGAAAGGGAAAGAGAACAATGAGAGGACCAAAGAACCCCCTGGTAAATTGCACAAGACTCATGCAGGCATCTCTGCAAGATCTGTCAATACTTGCTAGGTTAGGATTAGAAAGGGCGAAACAGAAGGCAAGCAGAAAGCTGAGTTCTAGTAGGCTAGGCCCCTGGGTGAAGTCGTGGTGAGACCCTTGAAAAGTCATGCCAAGCCTTTCATAGTGTATAGGCACGACCAGGCATGTGGGAAGCACCTTCCTGAACCTGGTTTCCAGATTTCTCATGGTAGGACTGCTTGCTTCCAGGCTGGATTAAACATTGTTCTTTAACGTATAGGAGTGATTGCCTGTGTGTGTATGCACACCACAGATGTGCCTGGTACTTGTGGAGGTCAGAAGGAGGAATCAGATCCCGTGGAACTGGAGCCACAAGTGGCTGTGAGCCACCATGTGGGTGCTGGGAATAAACACCCAGGACCTCTGCAAGAACAAATGCTCGCAACCGCTAAGCTGTCTCTCTAGCCCCCTTCTAGTTCATTCTTACATTGTCTTCTTGTGGGATATTGGGATGTGTCTTAAGCTGAAGGTCCATTTTAGGGTCTTGTTTTTGAAAACTTTCACATACTTTTATGCTATGTTTATTTTCTAGTACTGAGGCTAGAATGCAGGGCCTTGAGAATCGTGGGCAAGCTTCCTATCATGAGCTAGACCCTCGGCCAGACTAGTGCAATTTCAGTTCTGCGACGTAGCTGAGGAGAATGATTATACCTAACCAAAATAGGCTCCAGAAGTTAAGCATGGGGCTGGAGAAATAACTCAGGGTTCAAAGTGCATATCCTTGCAGGGAGGACTGGATGGATAGAGTTCTCAGCACCCACAGCAGGGAGCTCACAACCACCCCTAACTACTGCTCCAGGGGATGGATCCAGTGTCCTCTTCTGGCTTCAGCGGGCACTGCGCTCAGCATACATACCTCTCATCCACACAATCAAAACCAAAAGTCTTTTAAACGCCATGCATCCTCTGGAGTGCCCTGCATAAAAGTCACCACAGGGGAGAGACTGTATTTTTCCAGACTTCATGTTTTAGCAGTGGAGGTCAACACTTGTGTAACGGTTGTGATCTCTGTCACATCACCCTGACAAAATCCATAATGGGTGAAGTTTAACTAGAGGGATCTTTGTTACGCCAAGAGCCCTAATGGTTTTAGACTTGCAGTGCTTGTGTTGAAATAATGAATGAGCTGAGCTTGGTTGTGCATGCCTTTAATCCTAGCACTTGGGAGGCAGACGCAGGAGGATCTTTGCGAGTTCGAGGCCAGCCTGATCTACATAGCAAGTTCAGCTACACGAAACACGTTTTCTCAAAGAAAAGAGTATTGCTGGATTTCTTAGAGGCTTTATGTTTTAGGCATCAAAAGTCAGAATAGGCACACATGGTAAGGAGGCACCTGATATTTTGGTTACAATAACTTCTTGTGGGATTCAAGAAAACGTGCAAGCCTTGATATATCCAGTGTGAGTCTTTAAAATATATATATACACACACATATATATGTGTGTGTATAACTTATTTTTATTATATGTTCCTTGGTGCTTTGCTTATGTGTCTGTGTGAGGATGTCAGAAGCCCTGGAACTGGAGTTACAGATATGTGTGAGTTGCCATGTGGGTGCTGAGAATTGAACCTGGGTCCTCTGGAAGATCAGCCAGTACTCTTAACCGCTGAGTCATCCTTCCAGCCCCTACAATGTTATATTTAAGTGTAAAATCTAATGGAGGTGAGAAGCATGGGTATTCAGCAACTACAGTGCGAAGAATGTTACAAGAGGGACCGATTCTGCTTTTCTTTTTGGTTTTTCAAGACAGGGTTTCTCTGTGTAAAAGCCCTGACCGTCCTAGAACTTGCTTTGTAGACCAGGCTGGCCTCGAACTCACAGAGATCCGCCTGCCTCTGCCTCCCGAGTGCTCGGAGTAAAAGCATGCGCCACCACCACCCGGCCCGATTCTGCTTTTCAAATGACTCACAAATCCGCCCTCTCTTCCCATTGTCACTGTGGTTGTACCTTTATCTCTCAAGACTGTCTCAAAAATATGGATTGAAATTTCTTTTTTATTTTTTAATTCTTAATTATGTGAATATGAGGGGCTGCACATAAGTACAGTACCCACTGAAGCCAGAAGAGGGCATCAGGTCTCCTGAGATGGAGTTACAGGCAGCCGTGAGCTGCCCAGCATGGGTGCTGGGAACTAAACGCAGGTCCTCTGGAAGAGCAGTGTGATTGACCCCTTTACCACTGAGTGTCTCTTAAGCCTGGGCTGAAATTCTGATGTGGGCATGTTGACTGACCTCCACCTGGAAATCAATACCCACTCCTCCATTTTCTGTGCAGTTCCTCCCCGTCAACTCAGCTTCACTGCCTCTACTACTAACTCCTTTAAGAATAAACCCTTCAGCCGGGCGGTGGTGGCACATGCCTTAAATCCAGCACTCAGGAGGCAGGGGCAGGCAGATCTCTGTGAGTTTGAGGCTAGCCTGGTCTACAGAGCTAGTTCCAGGACAGCTAGGACTATTTATTACACAGAGAAACCCTGTCTTGAAAATAAACAAACAAACAGAATAAACCCTTCCTTTTCTGCTGGGGTGACCCATTGAGACTTGCAGCTGGCTCTGCCCTTCAGGCATCACCTTCTCTGTACTGCATTCCTGGCTGGGCTCAGTCCAGGTCACACATACCCAGCAGGTTGGCTGTAGGCTTTCCCGGCGCTGATGTAATTGCAGCCTAAGCAGGTCTCTCATCACCTCCTCCCTTCTGCTTTTTGACTTCCATTCGTTGGCATCATCTCCTTTCCTGTTATTTATGTCTTTGTGATTTCTGCCTAGTTAAGGAAATTAATAAGGTCCCAGGCTGGAGAGGTGGCTTAACAATTAAGAGCATGTGTTGTTCTTGCAGACGACCTGGGTTAGATTCCCAGCACCACCCACATGACAGCCTAGAGCTCTCTGTATCTGTAGTTTCAGGAAATCCAGCACCCTCTTCTGGCCTCTGCGGGCACCAGGCACACTCACAGGGCATAGACATATCTGCAGGCAAAACACTCACACCATAAACCTAATAATCATTAATAAGATCCCTTCATTGTTTTAGCAGCATTTCTGGAGGAAGGGGAGATAAATGGGGAGTTCAATCCGGTATTTGAACATGAGAAGTCTCCCTTGTTGGCATGGAGACAGCAGGGTGCCTGGTCGCGGAGCTCCTGGAGAATACTTCCTCTACTGTGCTGACTCCACAGTAACCACAGCTAGAGCTCATGATAGGGGTAAAGGCATTGGGTTTTCTGCATCTCTTGACAGTATCCTCTTTCTGTGCAGGTAAAATAGTGAGCGACTTACAGGTCATTTGTTAGTGGGGTGACCCAAATGGCAGAGACCTTCCAGGACACAGAGAAGCCTACCCTAGGCTAGGTATTGACTCCTACTTTCTGTGACTCTCTTTTCTTCACATCACTATGTATCTCTCACCGATCCCAAATCTACTTACAGGATGATGAGAGCCTGAAGCACCTCACACATGAGGAGAAGGACGTCATCCTGTTCTTTGAAGAGACTCTTGATTCCCTGGAATATGACTTTGATGAGCCAGCCCTGTGTGACAGTGGCATTCATTGCCACTCTCCACAGTCTCTGGAAGAGAGCCCTTCCAGTCACTCGGAACCTGAAGATGTCATCGATTTAGTCCAACCAGGCCCTGAGAGCCTTCCAGATGTGCCTTACATAGCAGGTACACACAGGTTCCCACGCCTTTGACTTGGTGTGATGGTGCACCCGAGGCACACCGGCACCTTCTGCTCTGTCTGCCTCTGCTTGTCAGTATAGATGCTCTTGAAGCTCTTTTCAGCTTCTAGAAGGTTGAATTATCCTCTTGGTAGTCTCTCCAGCAAGGGGAACTCCAAAAAGACTGAGCAAAAACAGCCAGCTGAAAAGAGAGAGAGAGAGGAGAGACCAAATGAGTAGATTGTGTGGTGTTGTGTGATGTTGTGTGTATGTGTGGTGTGTTTATGTGTGGCAGGGCACCTGATTTGTGCTGCATGATTATGTCCCATTTCTAACACGCAACTCTGTGAGGTGGTCCTAGAAAGAGCAGACAAGGTGCAGGCCAGCGCCCTCTTTGTATGCCCTGCATCACTGAGCGGCATCCATGAAGATGCCCATTGAATCCTGGGATAGAACTGGGAAGAAATGGTGTGAAAAGTTTCTTACAACCTTTTTTTGCCGATGGGAAGTGATATTAACAACAAATGAAGGAGGCACCCGGGACTAGACCAGAGACAAAACAGCGAAAACACTTGCGCTTTGCAGCCTGTAAACACCGGTGTTTGTCATAAGCTTCAGGGGAGGGTGTCTTTCTTTATGAGACAGGGTCTCTCTGTGCATCTCCAGCTGACCTGGAGCTTGCTGTGTAGTCCAGCCTGACCGAATGCTGTCCTTCTGTTTCCGCCTCTCGAGCACTGCGATTACACTATATGCCACCATTCTTGGCCTATGTGTGTTTTCTTGTAAAGCAAACTTCCTTACTCAGAATTGACATCCCAGAAATAAGAGCATGGTTTGCAGCCAACCCTTGAGAGAAGAGACATTAAATTTGGCATTTTTTTAACACTTCTGCCTTAAAGTATAGTTTCTAAAGTAACTTGAACCAACTGATCCTTTAAAAAGATTGGATCATGTAATCACACCAAAGAAAATGGGTTTGGAAAATTCAGCACGTGTGCCCAGCAATTCTCTAACCTACTATTTTCATATCTTCTTTTTTTTGCTTGCTTTTTGAGACACGGTTTCTTTATGTAGTCTTGGTTGTCCTGGAACTCGCTGTGTAAACCAGACTGGCCTTGAACTATAGAGATCTACCTTCCTCTACCTCCTGAGTCCTGGGATTCAAGATGGGCACCCCCATCCTCCATTCAGTGCTTTCTGAAGCCCCCTATGAGGTGGTCATTGCTTGCCTCTTGTCACATGCCCCCAGGGTGAGTGACCCTTAGAAGCATGCCTTTCCAGACTGCTTCCTAACTGGTTGTTTCGGGCTCTAGATCTTCACCACCCTTTCAGGAATCTGTTGGGTCTTGGTGTATGGCCCTGGGGTAAATGGACTGCCTTCTTTCTCACCAGTGCAGGCAGCAGAAACAGCATTTTGATTAGGCGTTGTAGAGGTTGGTAGTGTCCCACTGTGACTTTCTAAAGTTCAGTGGGCAGGAATGCCACGTGTCTACTTTTAGTAGGGTGAAAACTTAAGAGGTCCCTTTTCTTTCAGGGGCCACATCTGTTAAAAAACAGGGCACTCCTGTTCTTGAAGGTGGGAAACAAGCTGCTGAGAATTCCCTGCCACCACCAGACTCCAGTGATCCTGAGGTGTTTCCTCTGCCACCCTCTCCGACTGTCTCTGCGCCCTCTGCCCCCCGAAAGGAGCTGATATCCCCCTCTCCTCCGGTAGAGCATCCCAAACTGTCCCGCTCCGTGCCCACTCCTCTGGTGATTGCTCAGAAAATTTCTGAGAAGTTGGCGGGAAACGAAGCTCTGTCCCCCACGTCCCCGTCAAAGGAGGGCAGGCCTGGGGAATGGAGAATGCCTCTGACTTCGATAGCCTCTCGAAATGGGGACCAGGTCGGCGTGTGGCACCGACACACGGCCCAGCCGGCGCCCAAGGTCCACCGCTTCCCCAGCAACATAAGCGTGACCAACAGTGCAGGCAAGGACTTCAACAAGACTATCTCCAAGGCGGCTGTCAACGTGCAGGAGCGGAAGGCCCAGGTCCTGGCCAACATGTCCTTCATCGCTGCGGGGGACACGTCATCGGAAGAGCGGTGGCAGAAGGCTGAGGAGCAGAGGGGCGGCTCTGCGGACGGGGGTCGCGCCCAGAGCAGGGTGGGCATGGCCGGGGAACCCGGGGGGTCACGTGCAGGAGGCCCAACTAGGGCGCAGCAGTCCCGGGCCGTGCAGACGGAGCAGCCGCCGGCGCTAGCCAATGGCTTCCAGAGCGTGCATGAGGCTCTGCGCAGCGAGCCCAGCGCCTTTGTTCCCACTAGCAAGACCATCACCTTCCGTCCAGACCCCGCTGTAGCGGGCAAGCTGGCGCGCCAGAACGCCAGCCGCAGCCTGTACGAGCCGCGCCTGGACGGCTCCCAGGACGCCCGTAAGCGCACAGGCTCGCTCCCCCGGGCTGTGGGCTTCCGGCCACAGGGCATCACAGTGCAGTTCTCAGGCCGTGGTTCCACAGAGGAAGCACGACGTGAGGCCCTGCGCAAGCTCGGGCTGCTGAAGGAGAACTTGTGATGGCTACGGTGGGACTGCCGCAGTGGCTGGGTAGACCCTGTATCCCCGCACTGGGTGTTCTATTCAGGAACCGGGTGGCACAAAGTGCTGCATGTTCGGGGAAATGCCTATGACTTACATATGTCAGGATGGCCTTGGCTTGACTTGGTCCAGGATCTCTGATCTGAACCTTTATCCCACTCGCAGGACTTGAAAGCCAGTGTAGTTCTCTGATGCTCAGGATTCCCCCTCCTCGAAAATTAAAAAGAAATGCTTGTTAAATTGTATAGTGTCAATATACACTTTGAATTCTAGCTGTTTGTGTGTTGTGTGTTTTTGAAGAGTAGAAGATGGTACTTTACCAATCTGGATTTGTTTCTTGGCATAATTTGGTTTGCCCCCTTTTCTTAACTGAAACTCTTAATGAACCCTTTAGAGTAAGATTTACTGTAATTTTGAATTGTAAGAACAAAACAGGATGTCAAGTTTGGAAAAGGTGGTAATTATGAGAAAGCAAGTCTCATGTGACCCTGGGATGTGTGTATGAGTCTGTTGTGTATAAATATGTGTGCCTATGCTAACACACATGAGTATTGTGTGTCTGTGTATGCACATTTCTTAGGACATAAGTATCTCCTTCCGAAGACACCGTTATTTAACTGCAGGATATGAGCACTTCCTTTTCTCTCACAGACACTTCGGCATTGTGGTGAGCACTGCGAAGTCTTCCTATTATGGAAGTTGGCTAGGGACACATGAACCCCAAGTCCCTTTTCCTCAACAGTATGTTCTGTTCCCAATTAAAGTAGTATTTCCTGCTTTCAAATAAGCAAGACAGTTCCTGTTTTTACTTAAGAACATTTTTTTTATTTAAAGAAAAATTTAAATTTTCTTTGTCACCTCAGTAGTGTTGTGTTGCAAGGTAGTAGCCGGAAGGACACGATCTGATTGGTTATGCTCCATGAACACTGTCTCCGGACTCACTCGAAGGAGAAAACTGAACTCACTTATGCAGTATGAAGAGTTCTCTTTTCTCCCAGACTTTGTTTTATAGAGTTGTGGCCACAAGTGTTATTATCAAAACTATTTGAGGCTGGAGTCTCAAACCTCTAAAAATAGATGGGGAAAGACTGGCCTGGGAGCCACACCCGCAGGTCCTCAGCAGCACTGTGACAGAGCCCTGTTTCTTTTCCAGCTGAGCACACTGAGACTCTGAGCTGTTGAAGGCCGTTTTCACGGTACTCTGCTCGCCTTGTAAGTTCCATAAAATGAATGATTAGGTTTTATTTCTTCAGAACCATGGTCTAGCAACTCGCCCGGCTCTTTCTTCTTCTGAAGTCTTTGCAGACATTTTTTAATCCTATTTAAGTAAGGGCTTTAAACTTTTAAAAGTACCTTTAATTTTGCTCCTGCTTATGATGTATTTTTTTTGACAGGAGCCCAGAGGCTTCCCTTTGACAAAGTCAGATGGCACACACAGTATTTAATAATTGACGGTCTCAATACAGCTGTTACAGATATCCTTCATAGAGGATTTTCCTATCACTTTATTGCAAATACACTGAGTTTGTAGATTAATATATTCTTGTAATGACATTTTTGAAAAAATTTTTATCTTACCTATAAACAATTGTATTACATTATGCATGATATTATTTCCTTTTAAAGGGTTATCATCTTTTTCTTCTATTTATTCATATTTTCTTTCTATTTAATCCATGATTATATTGACTGTTACTTTGTTTCTTGTGTCCAAAGCCCTAATGATTAAAGCCCTATTTTTGTGATTGGTGAGGGCACTGCCGTGTGTCTCATCTGCTGAAAAGCATTAGTTTCCTTGCAGTAGTTATGGGGTGTGACGTATTTGTTTGTTTCTTTGTTTGTTTGTTTTCAAGACAAGGTTTCTCTGTATCTTTGGAGCCTGTCCTGAAACTCACTCTGTAGACCAGGCTGGCCTCTAATTCACAGAAATCTGCCTGTCTCTGCCTCCTGAGTACTGGGATTAAAGACATGTGCTGCTATCACCCAGCTGTGATGTGACATTCTTAAATGACATTTAGTTCCCAGTGTTGAAGGACCATATTTCAAAGCAAGATTGTAACGAAAAGCAAAGGTAGATCTAAAGTCCCAGTTTCTCCTCAGGTGACATTATAAACACCCCTTTATCTCTAGAAAACTCTGTTGTGCTACGTAAAAGTCAGAAAACAAACAAAACAATTTCTCCTTTCCTTTACTATCTATCAGTCTTTACACAGATGTCCAAACTAGAGTCCCACAGCCACAGCCCTACCTAGCTGTCCCTGGGAGAAGCCGCTGCTCCAGCTCTTGCCTCCTCACTGCTAATCTGCACCCTACCTCAGTGTGCATGCTCATCTTCACAAAAAAGGCGGAACATTTGCTCTTTGCTCTCTTCCTCACTAAGGTTACATCCTCTTGTAATGCCTGCTCAAGGAGAAAAGGAGGAGTCATGATGGAGGAGGGTCATCTGTCTATGTGTTACTTTTATTGGTTAATAAAG
>LOJH01042781.1:0-14126 GCA_001685095.1 Ellobius talpinus
ATTGAGAGCTGAAATCAACAAAATAGAAACAAAGAAAGCAATACAAAGAATCAAAGATGGGTAGAAAAGGCTAACCATAGGCTGGTCATGCTGTCTCCAAATTCCGACCCCAGACACACATAAACTTGGGGAAATTAAAACATACATCTGTCCAAACACTTAGCCACAAATATTAGTAGCAAAATTAGATTTTAAAGCTAGAAACTGAAAATTTTAGTTATTCATCAGCTGTAAATGAATAAAAAATAAAGTATATCCATTCTCTATTTTATTATACCTCCATTAAAATAAACTTTATTGTGTCTTTAATGAGTCTCAGAAATATTAAGCTAAATTAAAGCTATACAAAAAGGCTATATGTTGTAAGATTCGTTTTATATGGACTATTCAAAAAAGTGAAGTCTCTTGAAAGGAAATGATTAATGGGTGCCTAAGGTTAAAAGGGGGAGTGGTGCTGAATTAGCATTTATAGAGTGATGGAAATGTTCTCAACTGACTGGTAGTGATAGCCATGCAGTTTTACAAATTGATAAATATCAATTATATATACTTATTAGTGAGTGAGATTACATATATAAATTTATTTCAATTAAATGTTTTTAAAAATCTCAAGGAGATCCTACCTAAGAATTATTCTGGCTCACTAGTCATTGTGTCCCTGAAACACAGAGCAAATAGAAGCTTTAAGAGATCCTTCACTTCATCATGATATCAGGAACTCCAGCACACAAATCTGAATCTCCCACTCTTTGGATTCTTTAAACATCTGAAAAGAAAAATATCGTGGTAATCTCCATATATACTTGATGGAAAAGAGCCCGGTCTTGAAGAAAAGCCAAAATTGATAGAGTCTAGAATGAAAAGCATTAGAACTTACACAAAAAAAGCAGGAAAATGAGATACAAATGAGGGAGATAGTTTTATGAGATGATATAGAAAATAGAAAAGTACAAGTAAGCAATATAGTACAGATACACAATGTATTTTTTTCTTATTTTTTGTGTTGCTTTCTTACTGTTTTATGTTTTGAGACAGTGTTTCTTTATGTAGTCCTGGCCATCCTGGAACTCACTATGTATACCAAGATGGTCTCAAACCCAGAGAGATCCACCTGCCTTTGCCTCCTGGGCTCTTGAATTAACAGACGTGCACCACCATACCTAGCAATAATGCATTTTTCAGCTGTAAAGGATCCCTCTTTTCATTTGTTTTTGTGTTGTATATGCAGGTTATTTTACCTATAGTGAACTGGGTATGGTGAACTGTAAGGAATGAACTTGCATTTCCTAGTCTCGTCTGTTCAATTCTTTCCCTATTCTCCCTCACTATTTTTCCCTTCCCACTTCATGTGCACTGCTTTTAAACCCAGTTTCCATGCCTGTATGATCTACTGGAGAACAGGTAGACTCTCAGGGATCACATCTTCAAACAAAACTGAGTCTCCCCTCACCAGTAGTCACCAACTGCCAACAGCTTCTCAGCTAGGAGTGGGACAATATGACTTCCTCCTCCATCCTTGAACTTTCTCTGGCTTGATTTTGTGCATGTCATGAACATGTAATCACAGCTGCTATAAGTTCATATCTTCCCAAGTCCAGAAAACACATTTTGATTCAGTTATCCAATCTCTCTGGTTCTCAAAATTATTCTGGCTGACTGCCCTTCCATACTGATGCTTGAGCGTGGGAGCAGGAGGTGTGAGATAGATGTTCCATTTAGAGCTGATCAATCTCCAGTTTCTTATTATCTTCATGTTGACCAGTAGTAGGTCTCTGTATTAATGACTGCCTACTGCCTACTACAAAAATAAGCTTTTCTACTGAGAGTTTAGAGACAGACTAATTTGGGAATATAAATATAAGTACCTATGGGGACATTTAATGCTAGTTTAGGAACTTCTTTTTGTTTCTGAAGCAGGGTCTCCATGTGCAGCTCAAGCGTGCCTGGAACTTGTGATTCTCTCTGCCCCCCCCCCGAGCTAAGATTATAGGCATGCACTGTCATGCCTGGAAGAAAACAATAGGATCCTTAACAAAGATTTGCCTTCACAGGTAGAACCTGTGTAATCATCATAATCAATGTCTTCTCCGTTCAGTAAATATTTACTGAGAAATTACTGCACACAATGTAAATCATGGGAATATGTCTGAGTATAACCATGCCATCTCACCAGGCATAAACACTTCAAAGAGGCAAGATTATAAACAGGAGAAATGTTCTCAGACAATGCTCATCCTGTTGTGTTCCACCTTTACTCATTTATATAACAAAATCAAGAAAGACTTCAGGGTGACTTCCCCTGCAAGGTTATCCCAGAAACCAGAGGAGCCAAGAGAGATGCAGAGTGAGAACTCCCTTTTTTCTTGATTCAGAATTGGAACTTAGCCATCCTATAAGGTCAGAGATCATAGAGCTAAGTGCTAATTGTCGATATGTTTCTGAAACACATCTCAGAAGCACTGCCAGTGGCTAGC
Source organism: Ellobius talpinus (assembly GCA_001685095.1). Classification (NCBI taxonomy): domain Eukaryota; kingdom Metazoa; phylum Chordata; class Mammalia; order Rodentia; family Cricetidae; genus Ellobius; species Ellobius talpinus. The sequence continues at coordinate 2,475 of LOJH01042781.1, forward strand.
AAAGTCTATGCTTCTATCCCAAAGACAAAGCAATGTAGAGTGCACCCCTGTTGTGGAGAAACAGAAAGCATAGTTTTTGGTGTTATGCTTTTAAACACAATTTTAAACTTTAAAGTCTTGATGTGCTCTTGTCTTCACATTCTGTGTATAAAAAACAGTTATAATGAGGACATTTATTTGATATTGTAATCAAATTGTTAGCATTAAGACTGAATAGCAATATCCATGGTCTTATCATTTTGATGTCCATGGAGTCAAGTATCCTGTTCTGGATAGGGTTTCAGTACTTCCCATTAACAGCCTATGCACAATCAAATGATTTATATGCAGAACTTGGGAAATTAAGTAATTTTAAAGAAAATAGTAGTCACAGCTATAAGGAAATCTACTCTTGACTACTAAGTTGAATTAGACGAATGCACATGAGATTTAGAACTGCTTATAGTGCACAATTCAAGCTGAGGGAAGCCAGAGAGGAATACAAGGAGGGTAGTTATAGCTCTAAACAAAGCTTTCGAGAACTTGAAGCAGACTCAGAACTTCTCACCTTAATTGGTTTCTATACAAATATACATAGAGCCCATCTGTCTGTCTGAATACAAAATCTTCTCTGTTTGGGCTAAAACTTCATCTTATTCCTGACTTAACTATATAGATAGATACATGAGAAAGTTTTGTTCTGCTATATTGGAATGTCACAGTATGACTAACTCAGGCCTAAAATAGAGAACAATGTGAAAGCCTGTGAATGTGACATTCAACTTGAAAGCCACTTGGGAATGCTAGAACCACGGAAGTGAAGGGCGGAGCTAGATATGCCCACAGACTGCTGGTGCCAACTTTATCAAGTCAGGGTTGCTTAAGGAATTTTTACAGACAACTTTTTCCCTCCAGTTCATTTTTACTCATCTAATTTAGCTCTTCAAATTAAAATTTTGATAAAGTGTTTGTAAAGCGGCACATCTTCTACATTAATTCTTCCCAGTAGGAAAGCCCCGGATGGGCAATTTTTGAATCATTGGCATTCCTGCTTGGCTTTGAATAAGCAGGGCAATTGCTCTTGTTTTAGGCAAAAGGATAGAGGAGAGAATGTAAATGAAGTTACTGTAAATAATGCACCACTTCTGTTAATAAAAATAGTCACACATATATTTTAAGTAGTAAAATAAAAGATTTAGGCTGGTATAAAAAATATGTAATTATGTCTTCTAAATATAGGCACTGGTTAAAAAAATTCTCCTTTTCTTGACCTTCTGACTTCTGTCCTTCGGCATTAACTTGTGAATTATTCAATATTAGTTTGAATCCTACCAAGTGGATTCAATCCAAATTCTCACCTCTGGTATCTGCCTACCAGTGTCTATCTAATTGGGTTCCTCTCCTTTCCCCATGCTCCAAGTGATGTCATACCAGCCTTATCTGTCTTCAGCAGGAAGGTTTCTGTTAGGTCTGTTTAGCCAGAATCCTTCCCCAGTACACACACATACCCACACTGTAATTTTCCCCTCACTATCTACACCAACCTGCTCTTTGGGTATCAATTTTCACTTTCCATTGCTGTATTTACAATTGAACCCAATCACTTCCCCTCACTGCAAAAACCTATTGCAGTGGGTGGCTAAACCTATTCTAATTGTGCAGAGGAAAGTCTGCCATGTTGTGCCATTCTTTCACAAATAAAAGAAAACTATTTTTTAAAAACCCCTAAAACTGCATAGAAGAACCAGCTGTTCTGCTTCCCACATTCCCACAATACACAGTTCACCCTTGTTTTGTATGAACAGCAATAAGAGGACTCTATTTGCTTCCTGTTAGAATTGAACCCTTAGCAGTGAACATTTATTCTGATGGAGAGCTATGCAAAGACAATTTATTAGATTGCTTATTTTCTTAAGTTTCTAAAATGTGTTCATTAAAACAGCCTTGCGGTGCAAGAATCACTAAATAGCCTTAGTAAATGATAGGGAAAATAGCAAGCTGTAATGAATAAAACAGATGACCTTTCTAACACATATTTAATTGTATCCTAATCCATCTATCACTTATAATGCTTTTGGTTTTAATGTGTAAATGGATGTTGGCCAGACACAGCACCCACTGTAGACAATGTGAACATGTCTCATTTGAGGAAATGATTGGAGCATGGCTACTAATGAAGGGGAATAAAATGACTAATGCTACAAGTAAAACTGTCCTTACAGATCATGAATAAGGACAAAAGGTCCTTGGGGAATAGGCTAAGATACCTGGAATCATAACTGTATACCTTATGCTGGGATAGAATTTAAATTATCCTTCTTGTTTAGGTTCTCTCAGTTCCACATCGCTGAGTTCTGGGAATTATTAGTATTATGACTTCTAAACTTGTTTTGTTTAGATTGCATATAACATTTATTACTCTTACTTTCCTTTAGTTAGTGTAGGATAATAAGTTTCATTATGATATTCTGCATGCTTATCGCCAAGTTTTGCAGATATTTGACTCATATGCTTCACATTTCTTCTGACTGCGCATTTCCCCTTACTCCACCAAATAGCTCTCTATCTGCATATATATATAATTTATATATTTATGTAACATATTATATACAATTTAAAAATATATTTATTCCACAAGAGATAAAATGGGATGATCCCCAGGGAAACAGGAGAATTTAAGAATAGATGCATATGAATTTTACCTTTGGAATTAGCAAGTTATTTACTTGATTCATCACAGAAAGTAAATCACAGGTAGTAAATTAACAGTCTCAACAATAAGGTCTTGAAGTCACATTTTGTGACAAGATTTATAGTAGGATCTCTATTTAAATCTTTCACTAATTTCTTGCATGCATTATGTGTTAAAGAATAGTATAATTATCTAATCACAGAAAATGCTTTTTGAAGCGATATCTTGTATTTTAAAGAACTTTGGATTACAATCTAGGAGACTTGTAATTAAAGTGTAGCCAATTCCTCTTGGACTTGGTCTTTCATATAACTTTGGAAGCAGTATAATATACTAAGCAAGAAAATTAGAATATAAACATGGTTCCATCTCTTCCATTATTAATTGAACCTAGTCTTTAAAGTGTTTGAGATTATATTTCCTTGTTGATAACATTTTGTCCTTGACCTCTTGTTTCAAGTTGCATTGTGCTATCAAGTCAGGGTCTGAAGCATGAAAAACTGTCATGGCATATGCCATTCATGATACAGGATTTCCATTTCTGAATATGTTAGAAGAATCTATTATGCTCTACTCATATTTTCAGAGTTCCTAAAAGGGTCTTGATAGACTTACCAGAGGAAAACAGATCTCTTCCACAGCTAGTCATTTCTCCTGTGGCCAAAGTATCTGAAGTGATTTGACATACAAATCTATCCAACATGACGTAGACCGTCCTTTATACTGAGAAATTTGCATGTGGAAATCATATACATAATCAAATCTTGGAGGTAACTGGATCATTTTCAAATATGTACAATGAGAAGGCAGTGTACATGAGCCATTTTCAATAGAAGGCATAAACCTTGAAGAATACACAGCATCTGTACAGGATGGTTTTTAAGATCACTACTTATACCAAAACTCCATGAATGCCCAAGGCTCTTTCATGGAACACAGTATTTCTACATATCCAGTACATACTCTTCTGTGTGTTTTTAAATTTTCTATAGATTTCATGTAATATCTAATGCAATGTAAATGGTGGAATAATGACAGAAAGAAATGGCCATATGTTGTTGGTACAGATGCAAGAATTTTTTTTAAATATTTTAATCCATGGTTGTATGGTTGACTAAACTCATGAATACAGAACCCAGATACATAGAGGGCTGACAGTATTTAAATAGTAGGTACCTTATGAAGCATGACTGATCTTTAATATCTGAAGCATAGCCTAGCTAACTTGGGGTATGTTTGTTATCAGAATGATGAACAGACACTGAGTAGACAGCTGATAAGCCATGTAGCTACTACAATAAAGCAACTTTCCCAAACTGAGAGGAAAGCAAATAGTAATACCATGTACATAGGAGTACTTATGGAGAAAAACAAGCTAACAATAAAAGGAATGCATGACCTTTTGTATGAAGACAAAGCAAGGCTTTCTCTGGGGTTACACATTAACAAGAAGCTATATTGAAAACAAGGAACAATTCTGGAATGACCACATGACCTCAGAAACCAGTTCTATCCACAGAGGACTCATAATTTGCAAGATGCCACAAAAAATTAATGAAACTGACAATAGCCATTACTGTTCGCTTTGAGTGTATTTTTTCTTTATTTCTTTCACATAAACAAATTAGCTGTATTAGTATGTCAGATGATGTGTTCAGTCTCTACAGGACTTCTAATTTGTGGCGTTGTCAGCTGAAGACCAGTCAAATCTGTCCAGAAAACATGCTCTCAGACCCTGCCTCAGCCTTGGTGGGGTACTTCAGGCCTCTGAGTGTTAGCTAGTTTACTTTCTGCCTAGTGAGTCAACCTTCCCTTTATCTCTAAAGGGATTATTTCACTTTCTAAAAATAGATGTAGCATGGTGTCAAGCCAGAGGTGAGAATCCAGCATACTAGTATAATTTTGATGATTTTGTGTACATATTAGAAACTTCTGAGCATAAAGCATCAATGTTCCTCAGTTAGCTGGTGAAGTTGAAGACCATGGCATACTTTAGAACTTGATAATATTCCTGTCTGTCAACTACTTTCAAACACTGGGCTGCTACTGACATCTAAACACAATTAGTGTGACGGGTGTGCCTGTCTCTACATATAAGGGAGTCATTTAAGGGACAGATAGGAACAACAGATAAATTTATATCTATAAAATAGTACTGGCTTAAAGTATTGTTTCCCTGAGTTATTCATTAGACAGGTTACTGACACCTTTGCCTGAGAAGTAGATCATTAAACATAGACTGCCATGCCTGGCAGATAGCAAGAAAAAGGGAAAGAAATATCCCATTCCCCCCTCCTGCCAGTCTCCATTGCCACTATGTGTTATATAGTACTCCTTTATTGATATTTTTATTAAGGACACAAACAAAAAAGGGGGACTGTCTAGACAGAACAATTTTTTTGAACAGTTTTGACAGTGAACCAAATCCTTCACAGCTGGTATTCCTCTTTTAACCTGAAGTAGCATACTGAGTTAGACATATGTAATACTCTGTAGAAAAATTAATGTTATAATCCAAGATAATCTACAAATGTTAAAGCAAAAAAACAGTTTCAATAGACTTTGATACCAAGTGATTGCCTATAGTTGATTATCAAAATCTTCACTTATACAATTAAAATTTAGTTTGTTTGCCATCACATCTTTCCCCAAACTACTAGTTTGTAGATTTGCCAATACTTCTCATTTGAAAAATCTACATGTTCTAAGAAATTACTTGGATACAACCAAAGTTTTAAGGAGGTGAATAGGTCCAGCCAATGTCATTGTGATCATGACAGGCAGTCATGGCTTCCTTGGCAGGCTGCTTGGAGTAAACAGCCATCTCTGCTAACTCAAGCCTTGCAGCAGTATGCTCAAAAATTAATTTAAATGACTGTTTTAGTGTCCTTATTTCATCTCTGTTTCTGCAGCACCAAAGGTCCTTCTCCAAGCCACAATCACCTATTGCTGCAGAGATACCTGTTTTTTCAACAACCTTTCAAAATGGAAAATTTTATATAGCGTATACCAGAACAGTAAATGAAACTGGAGTAGCTCCCCAAATTCCCCAAGTTATGACTTTTAATATTCCACAATAACCTTACTCATTCCAAAATAAAAAACTACCCTCATCCTATCAGCTGCATTCATTCAGATATATTTCTGACATATTTAAAAATTTCAGCTCAAGGTGATTGAATTCCAGGTTGATGAAAGGAACAGTAAACCTCCAGAATCATTAAATGTCAACAGAAAAAAATTCAAAGTAGGCAAGAAAAGGATAATATCTAAGTGCTGTTTTTAGGATTTGGTATTTATTGCCAGTTTTCGCTGAGGAACTACCTGTTTGCCAGAATGGGTGAACATACAAGTTTTGATGTTGAAGGTTTGGGAATAAAAGAACACTGTTCTAAACGCAGTGGCATGGTCCCCTGTGAATGTTTCATTAAATGCCTTGAGGGCAAAGTGTTAGAGCCCAGTGTCTCTTCTGCTACAACTTTGTTTGTTTTCTCATCATTTTCTTTCAGTCCAAAATGTTGAGCATTGTCTAAATTCAATATGAGTGCTTCCACAATTTCCCTCTGAAATATGCGGGGAGTAAAACTAAAGTTGTTCTTGCCTAGACCCACTAACACATGATATTTAAATTTAAATAAAATTTGTAATGCTGGGGATCACAACATGTAAAGTGTTGAAGTGGCCCCGGGATGCTTTCAAAGGCATTTACCACATTCTTTCACCCACAGTCTTCTATAGGCTTTTCCATGCTCTCACTGAAAGCTTAGACGACAGTTTAGCCAACCATGATATTGAATGGACAATGGAATTCTGTTTATTGTTGCATAAAAAAATCATGCTTTGTTTTGTTTATTTCCCTCAGCATTTCATGTAAGCTGCACTACAAGAAGTGATAGAGCTATAAGCAAGGACATTGTTGCTTGCTTTTCATTGCAGATTTAGATTCCTCGCTTCACAGTGATTTGCAATAGGCTTCGTGGTTAAGACTTAATGAGTAAGGAAGGCTCCCCTGTCTATAGAAATGACTCATGCTCATGAGTTATATAAGCATTACTTTGAAAGAGGCAATAGAGAGGAAAAAACAACTTGGCAACTGACCAAAAGAATAATTGGTCAGGTTTGGGTTTTCTATTTGAAGGCGCGATCTAAGGACTAAGGGAATGTGATGAAGGACAGGGTGTCAAGGAAAAAAATTAAGGAGCTGTCATATTTTCAAGTTGATGGTACATTCCTTCCAATGTGGTACATCCTCCCTGCAATGTTAAAAAAAATCTAGGAGTTCTTAGATGCTCCTGGATGGCCGTGGAAGTTCTTTTATCATGACAAAGGAAAAAAAGTAGCATTGGAATCAGAAGTCTAAGAGGAATATCTCAACACTGGATTAAATAAATGATGCTGCAGCCAGACCTAAAGGGCAATTATGCCTGCAGTTAAGCAGTCAGTAAGGAGGGCCATCACACACTGTCTATGCCAAGATGACTTGCTAGAAGTAATACAAGCCCAGGTCTTGTTGCAGTGAATATCAGCCAGTCTCCACCAGGAAAACTGTCGTGCTCCCAGACTCCTGCGATGGCCCACCATGCTGATGCATCCCAGGAGCTTTTTTCTCAAACTGGAGAAGAGAGAGGCAGGGAAGAGAAGTAGGAAAAAACCCAGGAAGACTAACAGTTTGGTGAGAATACTTCAAGTCTAACTAAACAGATTCTTAAGACAGGAAGAAAGTTACCTTAAGCTAGCAAGAGTTTGTTGGTGTTTTTCTGTTTCTTTCATCAGCAATAGGAAAGAACTACCGGAACTTAAAAGAAGTTACATTTTTTTTGCTTAGAGTCCTATATAACTTGTGTACTTTGCTAAAATTGTAGTTTTCTCTCTTTTCTTACACAATTAGATCTAAATGAGATGCACACATCTCATTACTAGATGCAATTACACATCTAATTTTAACTGATAGTTCAGTCATGGTATAGGACATAAGTTCATTATACTTGATATCAACAATATTTCTTTCTATTTATCTTTTATTAAAAGTAGATTTTTTTCATATAGTATTTTCTGATTACTCTTTCTTCTTCTTCAACTCCTGCAAGATCCTCCCCAGCTCCCTTCCTACCAGGATGCACAGTCTTCCAACTTTCTGTCTCTTGCTGGAAAATGAACAGGCAGATTAACAATAATAATAAAATAAGATAAAACAAAACCAAACAAATTTGCATAGAAAACAACAACAAACAAACAGGAAAAAAAGGAACCAAATAAACATCCAAAAAGTATATATTGATGCAGAGACATCTACATTCACAGACACAGGAATCCTATTTAAAAAATTACAAAGCCATAAACTACAATGTATGCACAAAAAACTTATAAGTTTAAAAAAATGTGCTGAAAAAACATTACTAGAAAAAAACTTCCAAGGATGCCATTGAGTTCATTTGTTTTGGCCATCTACTGTTGAGTATGAGTCCTGCCTTTAAGTTGCAACCCCAATGAGATTCTGTTGGAGAAAACTAATTCTTCATTTGCAACTGGTTATCAATTGGAGAGAGCTCCTGGATTAGCGATGGCATGTATGTCCACTTCTCCCGGTGCTGTGGTGCGGACCTGAGCTGGCTGTTTGCATGCTGCCATAGTCCCTTTGAGTTCATATATGTGATGGTTCTTCTGTGTTTAGAAGGCCTTGTACCCATGGTGTCCTCCATCCCCCCGGTTCTTATAATCCTTTTCATTTTCTTATCTGTCTCCCTCCAGCCTGTCTGGGCTTCTTTCAAATGTATAACGACTAGAACCATGCAGACAGGCTGGTCTCCAGCACAGAGAGCAGGTGTACAATGGATTTCATGATACACTGTGGTTTCCACACTCAATCCACAATTTTCCTCATGTTCTAGGATGCCTCCATTCTCAATTCCCTTCACATCTTTGAATTTTTCCTTCTCTGGGGGTCACTGTGTAAATGTTTCTTAAACCTTATATTTTTTTCCTTGCTTTTTCCTGCATTGCTTGGACAATCCTCATTGTGATGTCAATCTCAACTTGAATATCATTTCTAGATATGTTCCTAATTTACGTATGTTTCGTATAAGATTTTTTTCTCTTTTGTTTTGCTTGAGATAAGCTCTCATTATGTAGTCCAGGCTGGCTTTGAACTCATATCCAGCCTGCTTTCAGCTTATGTTCATCTGTATTATAGACAGAAACCACCATGTCTAGCCAATATGGGTTTTTTTAAACACCCTAAACTCTCCCTACTATCATATCATGATTCTTCTGTAAATAGAAACAAGTAAATATAAAAATACATGACGTGAAAAACAGAGAAACAAAATATTGGGAAATGGTAGTTGAGACTAGGGAATGACTAAATGATATCAATTTATCTAATATGCGTGTCAATGAAACATAGGGAAGTAGAGACAGAAAACAATGGAAAATTATTTTGAAATGTAATAGTTGAAACATTTCTTAATTTGATTAAATACAGAATTTATGTTACAAAGCTACTAGAAAAAAGAAATGTAAAAACTGTGGTGATATTTATCACAATAGAAATAATAAAGACAATGTTAAATAGCAAATTTTGAAAGTGGTAAGAAAGAAGAACTCTGATCTAATTAATGATTGGATTCTCATCAGAAACTGTAGAGTGAGAATATAACATTAAAATGTTTTTTAATGTTAAATCAGGATTTTTAAGAACTCTGAATCTCAAATATTCAGGGTATTTTCTTTCCAAATTGATGGCAAATTAAAGGTATTTTAAGAACAGAGAAAACTATGAAGGGTTACAAAGAGCATAGTTGTACCACAGAGATACCAGAGGTAATTCCTCAATATATATTCTATGTAGGAATATATATTCTAATGGGAATCCTTGAAACTACAAACTGAGTTCTGCTGGCCAGAAGGAGCAAGGAAAAATATTCTCCTACATTCTCCAGAGAAGAGATGACCCTAATAATGACTGGACTGCCGCTTACCAAGGTCCATGTGAGGAGTGGGAGAGGAAACATGGTCTTTGTGAGTAGAGAGCTTGCACAAGGCCCCAGGTTAAGATTGGACTATAAAGCAAAAGTCTGTGAGATGTCTGACTTAAATAACAGGGGTTACATGTAGGGGTTGCTTTGGTCCACTAGCAGCCTGGCATGGTTGGCAGGGATAAGTGAATTGTTGGTTAGTAAAGTAAGGAGAACGTTGGAAGTGTTGGAGGTAGAGAGGAGCTATAAGGTTTTCAGAAACAGCTGTCTTCGATAATTGGTTTCTTAGAATCTTGAAAAGAAGGACAGGTTTCTTCAGTTACTCAACTCAATTTAAGGTATATTGTAAAACTCTGATCACTGCTAAGGCTCCTTACAGCTCCAGCTGTGGTAATATTAGGACCAGGTATAGTGGTGAGGGTCAGCACATTTACAGAGAAGCTGAACTCATCCTTCACCAACACCAGGGACCTAACAGAGACAGTTTGTCTGGATTGAGCATCCCCCCAAAAAATGCGGACCACCAAAGGCAATAACAACAAATCCCTTCTCGCTTAACCGAGAATTCCTCCTGCCTAAAAGTCCTGCGAAGGCTTTGCCTGAAGAAGGTACTTCATTTGATGTTGTCATTTCTGTTTCTAACAGCCTAATGCAACCCTATCTTGAATTTGTCATTTTTGAACATTCATGAAAGCTATAAAAAGACATAAATATGTCAACATTCTGAATTTGTATGAATCTGGATGCATATAGTTTTAGAAACAGGTTTTAATTGTCTCACGGAGAGAAAAGTACATAAAAAGAGCGTAAAGATAAAATTAATGACATAATAATTTAAGTCAGATTTATATGATTTAAGGAACTTTATGTCTTCATAAGCTTTAGGTTTCATTTTGCACTGGAATTTCAGACAGAAAGGCTATTTGATATTTTTTGAGCTCTCCCAGCAGAGACTTGATATTTGAATACAAAACTTAAAGCAATATAAAAGAGAGAGAACACACCGATTAGTTCATTTGAGTCTGTTTCTATTGCTAAAGCAATGAAAATAAAGGAAGATAATCATTTAGCAGGTAATATTCCAGCTGTTTATGACTGCTTTGGGCTCTGCAAAATGCTTTAAACAAAGGCTGTGTGTCCATTCGTCCAGAAATCAGAATGTTCATTATTACCACATATATAGCATCATGGAGTGCTGGCTCAGAGTTAGAGTTTCAGTTATATATATTAAAAAAATGCTTTCACTCAAGATCTGGTCCTCAAGTCAATTGAGTGAATCTAGTGAGAAAACCCACTTCAACAATAACAAGTAAATGTTTATGAATGCAGTGTGGTAACAGGTAAATAAATTAATGATATGTTTATTTGAAATAAATGTTGCAGAATGAAATTAATAAGCTGTGGAAACTGGGAATGGTACATTCAAATCCTGCTCTGCAATTATAAGGTACATAAACTTTGGCAAGCCAATTTCTCTCAACTCAAGCTACCTTTCCAACACACTGGTATAAAAATATTCAGAGTGTTCAACTAGACACTATATACAAATATAGCAAATATGTATTAGAAAAATATACTTAAAGTAAAAACCATCCAGTTGGGCATGTTGCATGCACTTCAAAGCCAAATACTCAGGAAGCTAAGACAATAGGATTCCAAGTTTTGGGACAGCCTGTTTTATACAGCAAGACCCTTTCTCAGAAAAGGAATGGAAACCCCAGACCCATCTAGAAGTCTTTGCATAAATATTGAATGGGTGAGTTTTATTGCAGAGCATTGGAGCTTGATGCACTGCACATCAAAGGAAATCCATGAAGCAGCAGAAAGGAGTAAAAGATCCCAACATCTAAACAGAAACCTTCTACTACTGTTACATGAGGGGCCTGCTTCTTGGTGTTTATGCCCTGCCCAATACCCCACAGCCAGCAAGCCCCAAAGAAAATCACAAAGAGCTCTCCATAAATTATAAAACTGATTGGCCCATTAGCTCAGTCTTCTTATTAGCTC
>LOJH01042782.1:0-14126 GCA_001685095.1 Ellobius talpinus
CTTCCCTCCCATGTATGTATAGTGTGCCCGCATCCTTGAGTGCACAGCGGGAGGCCAGGGGTCAATTCCAGTATCTTCCTTAACGGCTTTCCACCTTATTGTTAGAGACGATCTCTCACTGAACCTACAGCTCGCCTTTTTCAGCTAGATTAGCTGGCTAGCAAGCTCCCTGCACCCCAGCAGCAGCACTGGGGCTGTTGGCATGCACTGCTAACCCTGCCCTGAGAGTGGGTGCTAGGATCCAAACCCAGCTCAAGCTTGCACAGCAAGCACAGCTCCCGCTGAGCCACTGTGCAGCAGCAACCATGACATTTTTTTTTCAATGTGTAGCCCAGGCTGGCCTCAAACTCGCTATCATCCTGCCTCTGCCTCCTTCAGTAAACCCTACTGGCGTGCACCACCACAACCGGCAACCATGCCATTTAAAAGACAAGTCCTCCTCCTCTGCCTGGGCTGGGCTAGCTCACCTAGAAGCCATGCATGCAGGAGGAGCCCTGCTCCTGGCCTAGCCTTCCTCAGCTCATGAGCGTGCGCTGGGACTGCACACTCCAGGCCTCTCTTCTCTAAGCCATGAGAGCAGCTCACAGTTGCTGCTGCTCCTCCTCCCGCACTGTAGAAACGCCAGCTGCTGCGAAGCTCTTTCCTGTAATTGTCTAATTACGCAGTAATGCTAGCAAAGGAAATATATGTATCTGCAGTTTGTTTTTCCCATTTGGTTTCAGGTGTTCCATCTTCCTTCTCACTATGCACCTCCCACTGAGGCTGATTCACCGCTGCCCGGACACCAGTCCTCTTAAGGTCATTAAAAAGTCATTACCACCCTGTGCACAAAGGCTTGCCTCTGGAAGCAGGTTGCTGAAAACAGAGTAAGAAAAATCACTCTCTCTGTAAAAACCCTATTACTCATGCAAACAGACAACTCTCCTGCCCATCCCCCATGCATGCCTCTCTATCGTGCTTCCCTGTGGGGAACTCCTGCTTTCCTAGACCCTCAGCTCCTGGGGTACCTGCCAGACAGTCTGTGGGCAGGGGTGGTCTGCAAGGCTGTGGGGGTTCCACAAGCTGGTGGGAGAAGCAGGGCTGTGCGAGGCATCGGAACCCCGCCTTCATCCCTCAAGTTTAGGGCACAGGCTCCAGCTGCCCAGGAATGGGGACACAAGAGCCTGTAACCATCACTGGGTTTGAGACACAGGACAGAGTAGGTGGGAGGGAGGCAGAGCAGTGTCACAGATCCAGAGACTCTGGGTTTAAGGTGAGCCCTCTCAGGCCTCACAGAGCACAGGGCTCCAAGCTTGTGGGCAGGCCAGCATCAGGCCAGAGCTTGCCGCCTTTGCCACAGTTCCTAAGCCATCTGCCTGCAAAGTGCTCTTGGCACACAGGTCTTGTTCCTTGCAGGTTCCCGTGGCCTCTTCTCTTCCACTTAGACTTCTGCCTGGCCTGGGGCTTGGGGCAGGGCAGCAGCTGAGCAGGAGGGAGCCTGAGTTTGTGGAGTAATAAGATCAGAAGGTCTCAATTTAATACCAATCCTCCATTACATTGCATTAGCATCTAATCACATTAGAGTTCATTTGCACTAACACAGCCTGAGAGATGAATATATGATCTCATTTCCAGCAGAACTAGATACCAATCCAAAGAGTAAAGTGACGGAAGCTGCTGCTGGGCTCAGGGATGAGCATTCTCCTCTCTCCACTTTCTGGAGTTGCTCCCTAGAATTTGTCGACTTCCAATGATACCCCGTGAGGAAAGGGAGGCTCCAGAATGCCATCTGCATCGTCTGTCATAACTGCTGTGCGACCTCAGAGGACAGTGCTTAGAATAAACTTTCACAGAACCAAGAAACCAGCACCATGATGCCATATCAGCCAAGGCTGTGGCCATTCTTGTGAGCTTTAGAGATGGCTGCCTAATGGCCACCTTGCCAAGCACTGCCTCTTCCTGAGCACTGAACAGTGCACTGGGTCTGTCACTGGCTCCCTACCTAGGGCAAGGAGTCATCTGTTCACGTCTCCCTAGGAATAGTACCACAGCCTAGGCTCGGATGAGGGATCTGAACCTGAGCAACAGGCCAAAACAGATGTCATCTTCCTTTTGAGATTTGCCACACATCACAAACCACCTACACCTGCAGCTCCTACCCATGCTCCCCCTCCGCAGAGACACATCACACTTTTCCCAGCTACTATGGAGTCTTCTCTTGAGAACACGGTCTGAATGAGGCCTCAGTGATGTCCCCTGGGGGATGCATGAATTCTTGTGTTCAGGGAAGGTATGGGATGACATCATGATGCTGCCCCAGGTTCTCTATGGGGGCAGTGAGCTTGCTGCTCAGCCTGCAGCTCACAAAGGGGGAAACAACTCCTACAAGCTGTCCTCGACCTCTACATGCACACAGAATAGACTGCTTTGAACAACTCACTGTGTGTGGTTGGCAGTGTGTGTACACACCCATTGAAACCCATTGAAACCAGCATCTACCTCGCCTGCTGTGAGGAGCTGAACCAGAGACCAGTAGGCAGGAAGACTTGAGAGTGAGAGCACTCCGTCCTGTCATCATCAGAGGCCTGCTGGTGACACAAGGCTCAGTCCTAGTTTCCTGAGGTTTGGGCAGGATAGACTCAATTTGGACCTTGGAGTTAAGGCACCTGGGGTTTTATTTTATTTTTATTTTTTTTCGAGACAGGGTTTTTCTGTAGCTTTGGAGCCTATCCTGAAACTAGTTCTTGTAGACTAGGCTGGCCTCGAACTCACAGAGATCCACCTGCCTCTGCCTCTGCCTCTTGAGTGCTGGGATTAAAGGTGTGCGTCACCACCGCCTGGCCTGGCACCCGGGTTTGAATCTCAGTTTGAACCTTTTTGGGTTTTGGCATGTTTGTTTGCTTTAAGACAAGATCTATTTATTTGTTTGTTTGCTTTAAGACAAGTCCTAGGTACATGAGCTGTCCCAGAATTCTGTAGACCAGGCTGGCCTCGAACTCACGGAGATTCACCCGTCCCTGCCTCCTGAGTGCTGGGATTAAAGGTGTGCACCACCACACCCAGCCCTCAGTTTGAACTTCTAATAGTGTCGAACCCTTAGGTAAGTGGCTCAGCCTGTCTGGGCCCTCGGTCTTCTCATCTACAGAATGAATAACGACAGCTGTCTCCAACATGTCTGTGGGGACTTGGGCACAGCCTAAGTAGAAACACCCAGGACAGTGTTAGCTTTTACCAAGTGCTAAAAGCATGATGAACATAGACAAGACAGACTGCTCCCCTGTGCCTCGTCTATGAGCCATCACGTCAGGCACCAGGGTAGCCAAGGCTACTCCTATCAGCACCCCCTCCTTTGAGGCAGACAAGCAGCCAGACTTCAGAGGAACTAACTGTATTTATGATGCATTCTTGAGCCTGCACCTGTTGGGTGTCCAGGGATCCATGCACAGATAGTGCAGCCCTTATGGCACTTAAAATCTCACTGGGGAGATTAACCATCCTTCCCCACACTAATTAGAGAAGAAGACAAACAGCACAGGGGTCCCAATGCACAAATAGGTGTTCTGAAAGTCCCCTCATAACTTGTGTGACACTTGTGAGTAATTTTTCAACGAAACAGAGCTATAAATTTTGACGAGGTTCCAAAGCTCGCCCACAAAACTCAAAATGAGGCTAAAATATTACATATACGAAGCTTTAGGAAGGGGAAATGATGCTGCTGCCACAGTGGCAGTTAAACAAGTCAGAAAGACAAGGGATTTAAACAGACTTTCTAAAACCCCTGCTGAGGAGTGAGCATATCAGGTCAGGGCTCTGCGCTGGAGTACAGTGAGTGCCCATCGACACAGAGAAACGTGTGGGTCACCGGCACTCTGCCTCATCTGGCTCCTGACATAAGTCACTGAGACAGGCAGGGCTGAGAACCCAGCGTAGAGCTGAGGAAGGTGGGGCAGGACAGCATAAGGAAGCTGTGACAGATAGACCCTGGTTGGCTGCCGAAGCAGGACCTGATGACAATTAGCTTGTCTTTTTCCACCCAAGGGCACAATAGAATCTTTCAAGTATTTCTGTGGTTGGAGAACCAGCTACGTCCTTGCTTACTCCTGGGCCCACAAGCTACCAGACTTTACTTAGGAGTGTATTACTATATTACCCCAGGGCTAGAGATCACAGTGGTCTGAGCCATGGTGCATGTACATGCACATGTGTGCCCACATGCACAGTGAACCACAGGGTGGCTCTAGGAGAGTGATTTTCCCCTGAAGTCTCAGCTACTATGAGGAAGGAGACTGTGTGCGTGCAACAGGAGATCCAGGAGTGTGGCAGGAGATCACAGGGCAGAGCTGGTAGCTATGGCTACCATGTCTTCTTTGTTTATGTGTGTGCAGAGCTAGGGCTGGACCTGTGGCCATCAGCCAACGGCTCCCCACTGAGCTGTGCCCCAGCCCTAGGGGTGGTTTCTTCTCCATCTCCCATAAAGAAGGTATTCTGTATCTCCCTCCAACGCCAGCACTATCAGGAGTCAGGTCTAAGGCCAGAAGGTGCCCTAAAAAGCCAGGTCAAGGCAGGCAACATATATTTTGTGACAGCACACACAGGACTGAGACAGGGTGGAGAGACACAGATCCAGATAGAGACAGACTAGAGTGCCTGGGGAGTTATATACTGGCAGAACAGTACCGCTACAGACACCATGTGACAGGAAACAATCCATCCCTGACAACCAGAACAGTACCGCTACAGACACCATGTGACAGGAAACAATCCATCCCTAACAACCAGAACAGTACCGCTACAGACACCATGTGACAGGAAACAATCCATCCCTAACAACCAGAACAGTACCGCTACAGACACCATGTGACAGGAAACAATCCATCCCTGACAACCAGAACAGTACCGCTACAGACACCACGTGACAGGAAACAATACACCCCTAACAACCAGGGACCCACAGGCCAACTGTCCTTGCTTTATTATAATGGCATCTCTCTATCATTAGCTTTGCGGAATTGGCCATCAGGCAGAAGCTGCCAAGACTCATTCTAAGACCCCCTCGAAGGACAGGAAGATGTGAACCCTATTCTGAGGAAAACCTCGGTCCACTCTTCGAATACCCCAACTTATATTCATGTAACTCAATGGAATCCTCCCTCTATTAAAGTTGGCCATGTGCAGAGCTGCCCGAATTCCCAGCAGTGAATTCTTGAGAGCTCACATTCACCCTGGGACTCTGAACTTTTACTATGTAGTAAACCTTCCTCTCAGCTTCTTGTCTGTCTCTGAATTCTTCCGTGTTGGTGACTAAAGGACTGAGACCTCCTCAGCCCTCACCACTGGCAAGAAAGCCACACATGAAGTAGGGTGAAAAGGGCCAAGGAGAAACACTCCGACCCTGATTTGAGCTTGCCCCAATCTGAGCTTGCCCCAGAGTCAGGCTGCAGAACCCTACCAATTCCTGAGCACAGACTCCCACCAATCCCTGAGGTCTCTAAGCTCGAAGTTCCACTAATTCCTGAGCACGAAATCCCACTAATCCCTGAGTTGCCCCTGAGTCAGACCACAAAAATCCATCAATCCCAAGCCACCCTAGAAAACTCACCCCTCCCCAAGAAACTCTATACAAGCCCTGTACCCTGTTAGGTTTGCTGCTGCTTCTCACCCTAGATTCTCCTTTCCCAATAAATCTCTCGAGTGAGCTCTATTGTGCACTATGACACTTTCGCTGGAGTGGAGCCCCAGCTGTGACAACTCCTGCTGGAGCAGAGCTGTACTGCCTTCGCTGGGGAAACTTTCCCCTAGTGGAGCAGAGCTGTTACACTTCAGAGGACCTAAGCAGAGCTGTAAGGCTTCTCGGGATCCTAGCCAAGCAGGGCTGTACATCTTTGCTGGGAAACCCTCCACCATGGGAGTGGAGTTGTTACACTCGCACTGGGGAAACCTTTCTCTGGAGCGGAGCTGTGTTGTCCTTGACTCATGACTGCCAAGATCCCTTTCCATCTGAGCTGTGATACTTACAGGTGACCCATGAAAATGTGCATGCTTCTTAAATATTTTAAAATATTCTAGAAATACACGTGCTAAATTTGAGCCAGCAAATGTCTCAGGAGAGGGCAAAGAAGGGGACTGCTGACAGGTACAGAGGCAATGCCAATGTTAACTGCATTATTTCATGTCTGTGATTTAAACTAAACAGTACTTGTGTGTGTGAAAAATATTGACACGAGTCACTCCTGGGCAGTGAGAGCGGAAGCTGATGTTACATCACTTTTTACTCTGTGTATCTTAAACAGCTTTTGAAATAGAGAAAGGGATCAAAACAGCATCTATGTTTATACAAGAAAGAACTTGCTGGGAGATAGAATTAACTCAGTTGCAAATATAACACTCTAGGGATGTGTGGGACTCTACCAAGAGGTACAATTCAGGCACTGCTGCTCCTGGACAAGACACTGAGGTGATTTCTACCCTGGCTGTCCCTTGTGCATTCTATGCCAAGGGCGCCTAGTCTAACCAGAGTCAAAGGTAGTGAGTGATTCCTACAGCAGAACCATGGGACCCAGTGGACACAGAAGTGTTTGCTATGGTCAGATGGGCAGTTAAACACAGCACAGAGAACCAATGGCTTAATCTCTACTGCTTTCACTAAAAGGCTAGTAAAAAACTGGTGATGTATGTCTCATCTCACTTACTCTCTCTCTCTCTCTCTCTCACACACACACACACACACACACAACTGCATTTATAATGGAGAAGGTCATGTCCAGGTCAAAGAGTATCGCAATGAGACACCACCAGGAGGCGGTGATGTGCTATCCTGACTGGGTGGCAGGGGGTCTCCCGGTGATGCAGTAGCGCCTGCCTGAGCGCCTGCCTGATAATGGTATTACACAAACCCACTGCAGACATAAAACTTCCGCTTTCTCAGTGTAAGATGTTTGAAGGTGAATAAGCCATCAAGCATCAGCAAAGAATAGACTCTGGCACTGAACATAGAGGTTGAAAGCAAACAGAAAAGAAAATGACTCAGAGGCTGTAGACACAATTTAATATGGAGAACAAAACTTGGGGGGGCTGTTATCCTCAGAAAGAGAAAATTAAAAAAGCATTACTCCTCTGAAATAATAAAATGATATGAAGAGTGAGCCTTTTAAAAACAAAACAAAAAAAATCACTTCTATAAATTAAAACCAGCAGCTGAAATAAACAAAGCGGTCCGGGATGGCAGAGAGGAGGGCCACTGTCCAGTCAGCCGCTCCTATGAGGAAGAACAGACCATACCAACCAGGAAAGCACCAAGCAGGGTCATCCCCGGGACAAAGGCCAGAGATTTCCAGGTTGCCGAGTCCCCCACAGCACACGATAAGTGAGCAGCACCCATACCAAAGCAGGCTACGATTCTCAGAACCTTGAGGATGGCGAGTGCGGCTCAGACTTACAGGGTCAGAGGATGGAGGAGCGCTTCCTCCCCATGCTGACTGAAAGTTTGACTTCCCACCCAAACTGCCAGGCAAGTGTAAGAAAGAACAAAGCCATTTGCATGTAGGTGTACATCTTAAACAATGTACACCAAGGCATTCATAAGAAGCTACTAGAAAAAGGTACTCAGCCAAAGAACTCAACTCCAACAGTGCAGAAGTCACGGGATCCAGAATACAGAGCATAAAACAGGGCAGAGGAATGGGGAGGTGGGTGAAGGGCAGGAAGTTCCCACGAGTGCTGTGGCTACCCTGGGAAGGTTCCCCAGAGACCTCATAAGAAGAACAATCAGTGTTGATCACATGAAAGGTAGGTGGATGAACCAGGAGGAAGCGCCTTGAAGATAAGCGGGTAATGGGCACAGGAAAGTAAGGTAACTTCTACCCTCCAGGACAAGGACAGGGGAAAAGGTGACCATGGGGCCACAATGCTTGGTCCAGAGCAGTTGCAGGCCCCTTAGCACCAATCTGACTTCAGAGACAGTGAAGTTGAGGTCTCACAAAGCAGGGGTGGAGGGAGGAAGGGTGACAGAGGGAATTGGACCTTCCAAAGCAGGGGTGGAGGGAGGAAGGGCGACAGAGGGAACTGGACCTTCCAAAGCAGGGGTGGAGGGAGGAAGGGCGACAGAGGGAACTGGACCTTCCAAAGCAGGGGTGGAGGGAGGAAGGGTGACAGAAGGAACTGAACCTTCCAAAGCACAAAGACAGAAGATCATTTTGACAATGAAGAAATAGCAGATCAATAGCTTTTTAAAAAATTCATTTTCTATGTATGAGATTTCTGCCTACATGTATGTCTGTGTACCACATATGTACCTGGTATCTGCAGTGCAAAAAGGGCATCAGATCTGCAGGTACAGATGGTTCTGAGCCACCATGGGGGTGGTGGAAACAGAATCTGGGTCCTCTGCATGAGTGGCCAGTGCTTTTAGCTTGAGAACCATGCTCCCGTTGGTATGGGCAGTTTAGAAAGGTGAAAGACGGGACAGAAGACCAGAAGGACGCACGTCTTCACCTGATGGTCACAGACCCGTCGACTCGGCACAAAGTGGGGTCACTACTGGAAAAAGCAGAAGGGTGACCTGATGTAGGCTCAGCTAGCTGACGTTACTGGGCCCTCAAACTCTGACAGCAGTGCTCCCTCAGGATGGATGCAAAAACCTGGCTACTTAGATGACAGCGCATGCCTGCTCCCCACAAGGACGAGGTAGCTGGAAGAGGGACACAGGGAGGGGGTGCATTCATTTCTAAGTCTCTGGAAGAAAATGAGTGGGAGGAAGACATCTAGGCTTTCATTTGGAAGCCATTTTAAAATGTATTTTCTTTAAATACGTCACCTTTTCCAAACAGTATGGGTCTTCTAAAGTGGGAAAAGGGAAGCAGTTGCCTTTGCAGAGAACCTGGGGTCAGAAGGGGTAAACAAGGGACTGCTGCTTCTGCTTGCTAAGTCCTGGGGTTCTAATGGAATGAGAAAATTGTGGACATGTATCAATTTGACTGAAAAACTTAAAAACAAGCAGAGCCAAGAGAGGAAAGTCAGGCAGTGGTGATGAGGACCAGGAAGGGCTGGCACAAACTGTCATTTACAGTCTTGCAGAGCAGGGCTAGAAGGCCAGCGTGAACCTTTGAAAGAGATACTTGAAAAGGGAGGAAATAATACAGGCTGTTCCCCTGTCAAGTGAGCTTCCGGCAGTGACAGCAGTGCCTTCTCCAGTTCGATGGCACTGAGATGTGACATGGGGATTCAGGGAGATGTCTGTGACAGCTCTTTAGGAGTGTGCCTCATGTGCTGACCCGCAAGCTGCCTGCCAGCCATCTACACACCTGGCTCTTCCTGTCTGTCTATGTGATGGAACAAGGACCACACTCCTCTCTCTCATCGTATCTAGAGATGATCTACGGACCGGACCAGCAATGTGAAGAGAGAGCCCTTCCACACTGGGTGAGGCAGGAATCGGCCGGCTCCAACAGCCTTAACTGCTCCGCATGCCTTTGCCTACTGGCTCTCCAGAGGCGACGTTGGAGAGTATGTCTTCCTCACAGACACCAAGCCCATAGCTCTCATTCTAGAAAGCTCCAAGGCCTGGATGTCCAGCACCATCTAACATCTCATGAGAAGGCCTGGGTCTAATTAACAAGTGCTTCAGTTTGGACACTTAACTAGATGTAACAGCTATCTCAACTGCCCAGACTTCCTGGGCTCTCTGGCCGCCATCCATTCTCCTTGTCTGTCTCTTCAATGGCTATTTGTAAAGAGTCTTGTGCCTGCCAGGCTGAGGAAACCTGGGTGAATCTGCCCGATTCCACTAGAGACTCTGCCCCAGGAGCCCCGAGGTCCCTGCTCACCAGGACCTAACCTGTCTGTCGGAGAAGGCATATACATCTACTCTGCTCATTTCCTGGGTATTTTTACAAGTTGAGTTAGCATCCATTTATAAATTGGGAGATGTTCCACTAAAATATAGTTTTTGGTTTTTCTTGAAAATCAGAAGATCCAGCAACAGGGCAGCCACGAATGGGACATGGACCTGAGCCCTGGCTTCTGGAGCCTCCACCTTGGAGCCTGGCTGCTTTACTCTCTTAGTCCCAGTTTAAGGAGGTAGCCAGGCACTCACCCCAGTAGGTTCAAATGTAAGCATCCGACTTCTAGCACCAGGAGGTACCATATCTCAGCGTACTTTCTTAGCCAAGTGCTTATATGTGTCCGTGGGTGTACAGACGTGTACGCACGCATGGGCACATGTGCCGTGTGTACATGCTCTGCCCATCTACCCTGACTTTGTTTTTTCCCTCAGCCTCAAGACACATTCAGTAAGATTGGCAAAATCATACAACTGACCTGGTCTTCAGTCTCTAGGCCTGCTCAGAGTCCCAGAAGCTGTATGTTTGGTGGTGGTTGTTGGGGGGGTGTCCTTTTCACCTCCTTAGGGAATTTCACTGTATGGACTGGGTGTAGGGCTCCAGAAGGGACCCTTGCCCAGGAAGAGGTGGCGTCTTTGGAGCTGGCCATGGTGTTCTCCCATGAAGTACCTTTCAGGGATTCCTAGACTTGGGTAGGTGATGATGCTTTCTGCCTGGCAGATGCACACGCATTTGCAACCCAAATATCAGCTGGCCTTGGGGTTTACCTTCTCTGCTCAGATCAGAATTTTCCCTTTTAGAGGAGTTTCCTCTCAAAGAGAAGGTCAGGACCCTCCTGCCAGCTCATCCTACGAGCCTGCGCTAGAAGCTTCTAATGCCTGTGGCAGTTACAGAAAGGGAGTGTCCAGGGACATTCATGGAGTGTTTGACTGAGCATGGGGGGTGTCTGTTTTCATTCTCTTACATCTCACTCAGCTGCCCACCCCCAGCTCCCCGCTCCCACTCTACCATAGAGCACTCCTTGATTCCCCTAAGGGGATGTGGTAATTGATGATTAGCATTCCAAAGCTTGGCTTACATCCTGCTAGCCCGTCATATTTAATTACATTTTAACTATATTCGTCTTCGATAATAGCACGAACATAATTTAGATAATTATCTCACTCTTATTCTCTGACTCTGTCTGTCTCACTTAGAGCTCTCTGCTACAAAAATCACTTTCTCGGCTCAAACACATAAACAGACTCGGGGGCTGAGTGCCTCCCTCTTTCCTGCAGCCACAGCTGTGCGCGTGTGCAATGAGCTGGAGTATCATGTGGGAGGAAAGCACAGTGCCATTCTGTCTGCACATTCATGTCTGTGCAAAACTGGCAGTGAGAGTGTGGCTGTGCATGTGTGTGCGTGTACATGCCTGGGCAGAAACTTTTATGTGACACAAACACAGAGGAGGCCTAGTCAATCAAATTAGTACCCGCAGAGCACCTTCCTGGCCTGGCCTTTCTTTCTTAGAGGGGTTAGTGGTGTCCTCACAATGATGTTCTGTTGACACACAGGATCCTCTGTGTCTGGAGACACTTGCGTGGAGAGCTTCTCCGTCGGGTAAGCAGCAGGGACCAGGGGTTCTATCATGCACTGTGTGTCTTGAACACATACCCCACTGCACTAAGAGGTCCCAGGGCCTCCACAACGTCACAGCCACCTGAGCTTCTACCTGAAGGCTGGCCGCTCTTCTCCCACACGGACCCAGGAGCCAAGGAGGTCTTCTCAGGACAATGTTCCTCAGCGTTTCTAGTAAACTCCATTATAGCTGAGCTCTCTCAGACTTTACATTGTAAAGTTCAGACATCTAAGATGATTCTGAGCAAATAAGGAATAAGGAAAAGGAGCTCAGAAACAACTACCACAGTGGGGTGTGTGTGTGTGTGTGTGTGTGTGTCTCGGGCGGTTAGATATACTTGCCTTACTAATATGAGAGTCTGAGCCTTGATTCCCAGAACCCACATAAAACACTAGCTGTGGTGTTTGTACTCTCACTGGTCAGCTACTCTAGTCTATTTGGCAAAATTCCAGGCCAGTAAAACACTGTCTTGAACTAAAGAGAGACGGCACTTTAGGACCAACAGCTCAGGTGACTGACGTCTACATGCATGCACACACATGTGCCTCTCACACATACACACACCCATACAAAGAACCCCTCCCATCTAAACTGTCTTGTTCAGAGCTTGGAAACTAGGCAAGGTCTGAAACAGACCTCAGGAAACAATTTACGAGTAACAGTAATGGCAGGAGAGTTATCACCCCACATCCTCTGGGTTTATCCACGTCTTTGGAGCTCTAGAAGACTCCAGAAAATGTGAATTTTGCATTTAAAAAATTCTTTTTGGCTGGGTGGTGGCCACGCACACCTTTAATCCCACCACTTGGGAGACAGAGGCAGGTGGAGCTCTGAGTTCGAGGCCAGCCTGGTCTATACAGCTAGTTCTAGGACAGTCAGGACTACACAAAGAAACCCTGTCTTGAAAACAAAAGACAAAACAAAATTCTCTATGGCTGATGTTGGCTGATGTTCAGGGATTATCTATTTGCTAGTGCTCAGCCATCTTCTATGTCCGTAGAGGCTAAAACTCCTTTTTCCTTTCATGAATACGGCCACCAAATAGATGTGGTACTGTGGGGACAGTTATGAAGAGTTGGAACGAGAGTGTGTGCTGTGCCACCAAAAACTAAGGGGACATTTGGGAGCTTCAAACCCTACTTGTTCCTGGAAATAAATATTCAGAGTGAACTTCAGGAATCAAGCAGTGTGTGAACTGACATCATGCCACCAACAATGTTAGTCTGGCCTTTCTTTTGCTGTATGCTGGTGTAATTAACCCAGGGAGGCTCTCGTGCATATAGGCAAGTGCTCTACCACCAGGGCCAAGCAAGCCTTGGTTTACTGAGACAGTGTGTTGCTATCTACCCTGGGGCCTGGGCTCAGGTCTACAGTCTTCCTGCTTGGGGTGACAGGGGTGTACCACCAGGTCTGACTGTTCTCCCATGACTGCTCACTTGACTGGCCTAAAAGTGACTGATGGGCAGCAGGGAAACCAGTGTTGTGTGGTATGAGCTGTAACCCCTGCCCTGGAAAACTTAGAGACACTCAAGGTAGCGACTAGGAGAGGCCATTGAGTTGGTTTTGGTATGGCCCTCCAAGCAAAGAAGAATCCAGAAATAACCTTCACACCAAGGGCTCCCCTATGATACAGGCTCTAGGTATGGCTCCCCTCCCTTAGGCATGCTAGCTAGGTAAGATGATCAGGACCTGGCAGGATGTTTGCCCACTCAAAGGGCCCTAGTGGGGCTATGCTTTCTTTCCTATGTGCAAAGTCCATACTGAGAACACATATACTTCTATGAATTAGGTCTACATTGGCCAGCATCAGTGGATGAAGGAGGATGAGGCAGCGCTTTTTTTTTCATGCCGTTTATTAGTAATCATCCTAGGTTCGCTCCTTCTGCTTGGCTTAAGAGTATGCAGGTCTTGCTGAAATATGCCTGAAATCTAGTAGCAGTCAGTTTCTCAGTCTCTACTGAAATGGGAGAGACAAATTCAGTCTTTTGTTGCCCAGTGAGTTCGCTGTCCCTGGCCAATGATGTCCATCCAAGGTCCTGACTACGTGATGACAGCCTCCTTTCTGCTGTAACTTTTAAGAGCCCCTGTCTCTGCAGAGTGCCCTCTCCTCTCCTCCCTGCCTTTCCCCTCTTCTCCCCCTTCCTTCTTGGCTCCTGCACCACCCCTGGCTTTCAGGGAGCACACCCTCCCAGATTCACGCTGGTGATGTGAGAACCTGGGCAGGAGCCAGCTTTTAAATGTTCCAAATGTGACTATTGCATTTCCCCGTGTTTTAAATACCGACGGGACTGAAAGTGCAAGGAGGACCCCAAGTTTTCAGTTCTAAAATACAGGGCTGCTTTTACAGGAAAGCACACCCCAGAGCCCATGACAAACAGAACCAGAGCTCAGTAGCCCCCCCACAGCACACCCCACTAAGGAAGTAAGAGGCCTTCTAAAAGGACTGGCAGGCCTTTTCACAATCAAACTGATCAATTTTATAACTAAAAATCACACAAAGGCCCGGTGGGTATTCGGGATCTGACAGCACACTAGCGCTCAGTACCTAAGGGAGAGATCATCAGTAAGCCTTAAAAATAGACCCTGGCTACTGAGGTCCTAGGCATTTTCCACTGAAGCGGTAAGAAATTGGGAGCACGGGGGCTGGAGAGAGGGCTCAGTGGTTAAGAGCATTGCCTGCTCTTCCAAAGGTC
>LOJH01042783.1:3782-14125 GCA_001685095.1 Ellobius talpinus
AGAGAGAGAGAGAGAGAGAGAGAGAGAGAGAGATCTAATTCCTGGAAATATTCTGTAACAAATGAGATTGGGAAGGAAACTTGATGTGCTTAGAATATTATGCTCAAGAATGTATTTTGTACTTAAAAGCAAATGCAGTGTTCTGCATGCAACCATCTTTGTCTGGGAGTGGAAACAAGAACTAAAAACAAAAACATCCTTTCTCTCTTTTGGCGATTTGTTTTTGAGTGTTTCCGCTTTCCAGTAATCACAGCTTTGTCTGACCCCAAAAGTTCTGCCTCTGTGGGGCCAGTGTTTTACAGAGTGGTTATTACAGCTGAACAGGAGCAGGGAGGCCAAGGACCCGTCAGGACTTTGGCAATACTGGAGATTGTCTTCTGAAAGAGGCCTTGGCTGCTTTTTAATTTTGCCCATGTTTTACTGCAATCTGTAGCTTAAAATCCATTAGACAAAGAATCTACAGTGCCTGCTGGATGCTTAAGTAAGCTTTCTTTCCTGCCTCTTTCCTCTTTATTCATTCTCTCTCTCTCTCTCTCTCTCTCTCTCTCTCTCTCTCATACCAGATGAACACCTAAAGTTTTTCCTCAGGTACCCTCTTTGTTTTTTACACAAGGTCTTTCACTAGGTTGAAGCTCATCGTGTGGGTGTGGCTAACTCACTTGTGAGCTACTGGGGTCTGACTGTCCTCCCTCCCCAGTGTGCACTGATATGACAAATGACTGCCACTACACCTAGAATGTTTTTTTTTTAAATTGTGAGTTGTATGAGTTTCAGGGTATCACGCTCAGGTCCCACTCTTGCAAGACAGACATGTTACTGGTTGAGCCATCTGCTTTTTAGTTAGAGCATTGATGCTTGTCTTGCTGGCAGAAGTTGTTGAGATGTATTTTTCTGTTTCTGAGACTTGAGTGCATCATGACATTGAAAACAAAATCATTAATGTGAAATTTATATTAAGGATTTTCCCCCTTAAACCTTGACAGGAGATGTGGAACCCTCAGGCACCCCGTCTATATGGAAGAAGGAGGACCAACACCTTTCTAAAACCATCTTCTAATGGCAGGAGGTTGCAATCACAGAAAACCCTGAGTGCCTTTCCTATTTTGTGCCCCTTTGGGGTCATGTGCAGGGGGGAGGGAGGCAGGAGGGCGGGACCACTGGTGTGCTTGAGTTCATGGGTCACTGACAATTGCAGAGGACAGTAAGTGGCACCTGCCTGTGACTCAGATATAATGAGGTCTGCCTGTAATCAGTGCTCTTTGTTGTAATTTTGGACAGTATTTTGTAGACTGGGTGATGTCTGTTTTTTGGATTTTAGTGTTCTCTGCCCTTTAAATGTACAGACTTTACTTCTCTTTCTCACAACCTTTGACCTTTGTCAACTGTTAGATTGCTTTACTGGTTCTTGCTGAGTGTCAGCATGCATGGTCAACAGTGGGGTTAGTAGATAGCATTGCTGGATGGAGAAGGGAAGCTAAATCTGATTAAGACTACTGCAGGCCAAAGAAGGGATTTAAAATATAGAAATAAAAAGGAAATACTATAAAAACAAAAGACAAATGTGGAGAAAAATCAAGCAGCTGAAGCAGAGCTGTTCATGAAAAGACCCAGCAGAAAGGCTAAGTACGAGACCAACAAAGCCGAAGGGAAAATTTTGAATTATAAGATGCACAGAAGAAAGAGTCTGAAGTAGTTCAGGCCTGAGTACTCTTACAGGGTATCTCATGGGAGTTTTAGAAGAACAGAGGTACCCTGTGTGGTGCTATGAAAGAAAATGGCCCCCAAAAGGAGTGGCACAATTAAGAGGTGTGGCCTTGTTGGAGGAAGTATATCATTGTGGGGATGGGCTTTGAGGTCTCATATATGCTCAAGCCATGCTCAGTGAGACAGACTACTTCCTGTTGCCTTTGAATCAAGATGTAGGACTCCCAGCTACTTCTCTAGGACTATGTCTGCCTGCACACCACCATGTCATACCATGACGATAATAAACTAAACCTCTGAACTGTAAGTCACCCCAATTAAATGATGTTCCTTTTTTAGTGTTGCTGTGCTCATGCTGTCTCTTCACAGCAATAGAAACCCTAAGTAAGACATCATGCTAATTTGGAAAGCTCTACGTGTTTTCTAGTAGCACATAACTTTCATATGTAGAAGAACTTTGTTCCCAAAATATGTTATGAGCCACGACAACATACTAGTGGCTCTTTTGCTCCTCAATCCTTGTCCTGTGTAAGTCTCATCTGGAAGCCTTCCCTTCTATAAGGAGAGAGTTATCCCCCTGCAGTTTTCATCTGTCCCTCTTCCACCTCCCAGTAGCAGCATTTGCTTCTCTTTAGGGAGACTACCCTTTCCTGGAAGTGATGTCTTGGGAAAGTCATGATGTATTCTTGTCTGTCAGGTTGCACCAAGCCTCCCTGGTTCTGGGTCCTACTAGGACAGTTATTCTTAGAGTTCTGATATTGAGGGGACAAGGACAAAGCCAATTTAGTTCAATGATAGGGGTCCCTGGGATGATCTTGCATAGCACCTGGTCCCAAAGTACCCAAGGCTACTCTGCTTCCAGCCCTCCCCAAAGCCTGAGGAATTCTGCTCTGCTTGGGAATGGGTGAGGCATAGCAGGCCTTCCATACTTTCCCCATGTCTTATTTCTGACAATTACCTTCTTGCTGGCTTTCCTAGAAGCTTAATGGAGTCAGCATTTTATTTCTCTGTTTTCTAGAAAAGGAAATTGCAATGTAGAAAAATCAGGTTATTTCTGTTAGTTGAGGGTACAGCTAGTCTGGACTTTCCCCACAGTTACTGCAGCCTGCTGTTACCAACCACTCACGCCCAGCCAGAGATCTGCTTGCCTGCTGTGATGGCGTCTTTGTGTACTTCTATATCCTTAGGATAAACTTGTTGAAAGTGGTTTGTAAATAAAAGTAACGTGTGTCTGGGGCACTTTTTAAAGTTTTTTTTATTGTTATGTGCATGAGTGTGTGTGACTATGCATGTGAGTGCAGGTTACCACAGATGCCAGAGGTATTGGGTTCCTCTGGAACTGGAATTATAAGGGGTTGTGAGCCACCTGATGTAGGTGCTGTGTCTTGAATGCAGGTCCTCTGGAAGAGCAATATGTGCTCTTAACTGCAGAACCATCACTTTTATTGATTTCCAATTGCTCAGTAAAGGACCACCAAGAGTGGCTTGAGACACACATCCTTTCATTTGCTTTTCTGCAGTTTACGTAGGTGGGGAATCCTGGTGCTGTAGAGATGGCCTTCTGCCTCGTCATCACCAGGCTGGAGGAAAAGACTTGACTGCTGTGTCCTCATCTGAGACTCAATTTCTGCCTCCAGATCCCCAGATTATTGGGCAGAATTCAGTTCCCCGGTTATTAGACCAGAACTCTCAGCCTTTTTAGGCCACTGGCTGTTAACATGCCAGTCACTCCTTCCGGCTAACCTGGATCACCTCTGGGCTGCCATTGGTTCTCACTTCAGACTCTGCTTAAGTCTGCTTAGGACAGTCATGCCTGGGTTAACCTATCTTTTGATTTAGGGCCTTAATTACATCTCCACACTTACCTATCATAGTCATGGGTCTTAGTTGTGCTCTGGGGAGGGGATTATGCCATGTGCAGCTGAGAAGAAATCATGGGGGCTTTGATGGCTCCGCCGATTACAATCCTTTCAACACTGGCTTACTTAAGCCTGACAGAATGAAGCAGGATTAATAAGTAATGTCTTTTATACTGCTTAAATTCCTTTCCATCTCAGGTTACTACTTTAGTATGAATGTCCTCGTGTTTAGGATGAGGACAAGCTTAGTCCTACTCCCAGAAAGATTAGCAGACTTGCTCAATGTTTCAATACATTGGGATGTTATTAGATTAACTATTCAAAATGTGAATTGCATATTTGAATTACTGATTGAAAGCTATGTATTGAATGACCTATTCAAAGTGTGATGGACAGATCAGTGCTGAGTTGAGGCTTATTGCTGTTTACCTGGAGATAAATACAGAAAGTGAGAATGAGAGTATCCAGAGGAGCATTTGTGATCATTCCACACTGTGGGAGTAGCCAAGTGTAGCTACAGGCTAGGGACTGTAGCCAAGTGTAGCAGTAGGCTAGGGTGTGTAGCCAAGTACAGCTGTATGCTAGGGACTTGTAGCCAAGTGTAGCTACAGGCTAGGGACTTGTAGCTAAGTGTAGCAGTAGGGTAGGGATGTGTTTGCATTCGCGTCTGTACTCCTCCACACAGTGAGGGAATGTGGGATGAGTCCTGTTTGCTAATGACAGATAAGAAAGAGAAAAGCTGGCCACGGTGGCTCACACCTGTGAACCCAACACACAGAAGGCAGAGAGCAAGACTGGTATGAATTGCCTGTAATCCAGGGGGTAGAGGCAGGAGGATTACTGTCAGTTTGAGGGCTTGATGGAAGCCTGAGATACAGAGTAAGAATATGTCCACAAGAATCAAAAATACAAATCTATGCGATGAGGTTGCTGTGTTATCTCCTCAGTGATTTAACTGCAGGTGCCTGTGAAGTAGATAAACCAGCATTTCATAGTGAGAGGATGCTGCCCTGATGGCTCATGAGTTTAGCTAAGCATTTTGAACTTTATTTTCCATCATACAGATCCACACTTAAGACTTTCTGAGTATAATCCATATGTATCAGTGTACTTAGAAAACCAAGGCAGGAAGATCATGAGTTCGAGACCAGTCTGGGCAGGATAGTGAGTCTTCTCGCAAAAGATAAAACATAAGTAAAAACAGTAAGTATATGGTACTATACAAGATCATCCCAGGGACCCCATCATTGAACTAAATTGGCTTTGTCCTTGTCCCCTCAATATTTTATTTCATCTAGAGGAAATTTAAACCCCATTAAATTACCCTGGATTATTGTCAACCTGCTGTTGAAGAATTGAGGATGCATTTTGAAAACGTTCTTGCATCCATTTTAGAAGAGAGTTAAAAATTAATGTCAAAATTATACTAAAAGCTTTCCCCCGTTTTCATCAATGTATCTTGGTGAGACTGGGTTCTCCAAGCATTGCAAAATCACAGTAAAGAAACGGTTTAAATGTGCATTTGTCTCTGAAGTTAGATTGGTAGGCTAAGCATAGGCAGGCGAATTAACAGACGGAAACAGAATGATCGATCCTGCTGAGAAGCGAATCTGGCTTGATGCTGTCTCTCCTCAGAGCATGCAAAGCAGGTTTTATATGGGTTTTCTGTTTGTCCTGCAACAAAACACAGGAGCAGTGGTAATTTCTGTATTAAATACCACCTGCCTGAATTCCTTCCCTTCTCAGATTATATTTATTAACATGGAATTTTGTGTCTCAGGTCTGGTGATAAAAGTATTTGGCACGGGTTTATGTGTCCTTGGTAGATTTCCTTTACTACTCCTGTTTTTTTATAATTTACATAATGACTGGCCACAGTGGATTTGAAATGTCTGGACAGTTTGAAGCACTGAGCCGGCCTTAGAGTGTCTTCTTAGGTGTACTTACTTTTGGGGGTAACCCCCAACCCATGCTGGCCCCACCCTGACTTTTCCAGTGATTGCTGGCAGAAGATACCGCTGGGTCTGTTCTAGATAGTTCCATGAAGACCTCTATTGGGACTGAGGAGAGGGCTCAGCAGGTGAAGCGCTTCCTTATAAGCATGATGAATTGAGTTTTGTCCCTAGAACCTATGTAAAGACAGATAAGGTAGCACATGCTTGTAATCACAATGCTGGCCAGGCAGAGACAGGTGGCCTCCAGGGTCTTAGTAGCTAGCTAGTCTAACCTACTTGGTGGATTACAGGTCAGTGAGTCTGTCTCAAAAAAAGAGGGTTCCTGAGAAATGACACCTGAGGTTGTCCCCTGGCCTCTATGTCCATATGTACACACATACATGGGCATGTATATCTGCATTCATACACACACACACACACACACACACACACACACGATGTATAGTTGCATTACAGAGAAAATTGGACAATCAAGAGCATTGCCCCTCAGGATTATTTATCTTAGGTGTGCTAAGCTAAGCAGTGTGGTGGTTCTTTTCCAGGATATTTCTCTGGCCTCTCTGAAGCCCCCCTCCCCAAACCCCTCCGGTGTCTGCTGCTCCTCGCTGACTCCTTCTGCCGCAGGATATGTTTGCAGGCCACAGCAAGTTCTTTGTGGTCAAATGCAGGGACCTTTCTCCTTTTGTCATTTGTGACCTCTCTGGCTTCTCTGACAGCGTCCTCCTTGCTTTGCTCCTGTCCCTTTGCAGTAGCTTGGGTCTCGTTTCTGTCTCTTCTGTGCTGTGGCCTCGCTCTCTCTGTTTACCTCACTAGCTGGGGCTTGAGCTTCTGTTCTGCTCAGATCTGAGTCCCTCCCCTGCAGCCTGCACTCTGGCCGCCCCTGCTTTCGTATTCTAGCAGCTTCTCTGATGATGCCAAGACCAACGGTGGTTACCTGACTCAGGCTGGATGCTGTTTTCAATTGTTCTGGGGACCTGTCTTGATGCACGCTGCCCGACACCTGTGCTGCCTTAGGTGCTTGCTTTCTCTCTAGCACCACGTGATACTGGGCTTCATCCTCTCCCCAGGCCAGGTCCCCTAACTCATACTCTGCCGTTTGTTTATTTATTTTTGGTTTGTTAGTATAATGAGCTTCACTATGATTATTTTTGTACATACATATCATTGTTCTTTGATTGTGTTTGCCATACGATTACCATCTTGACATAGTCATTTATGCAAAGAAGTGACATAGTCATTTATGCAAAGTCATTTTAAAAGAATCAGATCTGAAAAAAGAAAACAAACAAACAAACAAATCAGATCTGGTCCTGAACTGACCTTTCCATAGCTTCCTGGTCTGAGTGTTGTCTGGGCTCATGTTTTAAACTCTAATGTTAACCCGGACCTCAGAGTTGCACTGAGCATAGGCAGGTGCTGTTAGGCCATGTGGCTCTGGATTATCTGCGACAAATCTAAACTAAACCACTGCATCCCGTGAAGGCAATGTGTAGAAGACCTGAGTGACGAGCACACAGCACAACCTCCAAAGTATGCTGTGGATAATTCTGTAGACTGTCAGGCCTGTTCTTTCATTATGATGGATGAACAGTTCTTACAAAGACTTTCCTGGGTCCATCACAGCCTTGGACCGTCAGGCTCTTTTCCTAAAAGGTCCCAAGCTTTCCTGCTGCAGATCCCCTCTCCCTGGGGCTGGAGAAGGGCAGCTGTGCCCGTGTTTCCTGGCTTCCTCTCCAAGGACTATAGATAGAGTATAGTTAGTATCTTTGTATCTGCTCAGGATGGAGAGGGGAGGCAAGCGTGTTTGGGTCATGAATGAATGATGCCTTTGAGATTGACAGCTTTCAAATCCTTGCTGCATGTGACTGTACTTGTTAGAATTCTCCAGAGAAATAGATAATGGGGCACACACACATAAGTAAAGGAGATGTTATGGTAGGAATTGTGTGGTTTTGGAAGACTTCTATCGCCTACAACCCAGAGATCCCGGAAGAGAAGCCAGGGGTGTAATTCCACCCAGAACGGAAGGTCGTGGATGAGGAGAGTTGATAGTATGACGCTCAGTGTCAAACCAAAGCCTGGAAACAGGAAGGTCTGAAGGCCTGAGACCCTGGAGTGGTAGCGTCTCAGAACTGAAAAGTGTGGAGGTCCTGGGTCCAAAGAGAAAGCATCTGTTTTCCTTCTGTTCTAGCCTCACCCCTACCCTCCATAGACTGGTGGATACAACGTCCAGTGGTACTGGGTCTACTGATTCAAATGCTAAGCTCTTATAGAAACATCCTCACTGATGTACCATCAAATAATCCTGAGACAGAGATGTGGGTATCCTCCAGCAATCAAGTTGACACCTGGAATTCAATCCTGGGGACCTTGTTAAGATGTAGTAGGTCTCAGTGGGCCAAGGTGATAAAGGCTCCTGCGGGAAGCAGACACCATGGTATCTGGAGCCATACTTTGAATTGCTAAGAATTAAGCCACTAATCAAAACATAGTGAAAAGCCTGGAGTGGTGGCCCAAGCCAGGCAGATCTCTGTGAGTTCAAGGCCAGCATGGTCTACATATCAAGATGAGCTATCTTTGTTGACTTGGCCAAGTTGTCATGCAGTTTAGTAGAAGGAGGTGCAGGTCATTCTATGAGGGTTTTTCTCATGTGTCTGACGGAGTCTTCTTCCCTGAAGAAGGTGGGCTTTTGCCTGGGTTCCTCTTTGCCATCCTTCTTGGCAGAGCCCTGTGTCAGGCTAAGAGAGGTTAGGTACACTGGGCTGACCTGACCCACTTGCTCTGAATCTCCAGCCATTGGATGACTGGGCTCCATTGGCTCCATGGTGGCCCTCCCACAGCCCACAATCTGTACCACTTCTCACCATCAGCACCCAAGGGCCACCATTCAGTGGTGCTGCCCAACCACTCTGAAGATCATCTTGAGGGTGGAGTGGTTGGGGCTGAACTTTTAGATTTTTGTTGAGGAACTTGAGCACCTAAGGGAAGAAACCCCATGTGTTGTTGCAAGTCCTGTTAGTGTCATCCCACTTTGCCAGCATAGTTCACATTCCTGTCATTTTTAATGGCTCAGTAGTTACATTTTCTCATGTTGCCGAGCATGTCCATGCATTGGGGGCTTTCCTCTGAGACTGGGTGCTGGGCGCTTCTCCAGGTTTTTCCTTTTGGATTTTAGATGGGATTCTATGATTATCTGCTAAAATTATCCCCTGTGCCTGCCACCTGTGAAAACTGGCAGGTCACCCAGGGACATGGTCACAGAACCTGCCGGACTTATTTTATTTTTCCTTTCCACAGTATTCATCCCAACTGTAATTGCACAATCCTTTCCACGGTTCTGAATCTAAAGCCAGTCTCTTCCATAGACTCTCACTTCCAGGTGTGTGGTCTCACCTTTCTGTCTTTACGACCTCCTGGCCTGCAGGAAGGTCAGGGAAATAGTCTAGATGTGCTGTAACCTGCACTGTGTCTAGACGGTGTGGCTGCTTAGGGGATGCCGTACCTCAGTGTGGATGCAGTACCATCATGGATGATGGTGGATGCTAACATGGTTGCTGAACTAGGTGGATGCGGACTGAGATTTTCTGTGCAGCACCACCTGCCCACCAGCACGTGGTGAGAACCTGTGTGGCCCAGGCATTGTTTTAGACGCTGGGGGAAGTATAAACACTGCTAAGGGCATAGGTCTTGCCTTGAGGCAGTTCATGGCTCTCATCCAGAATAGGGAAGGAAAATGCCAGTTTTACTTCATTTTGGCAAATAACAGAAAACAAAGAATGTCAGGGTTCTGTGGGATCAGACTGAAGTTAGGGTGCTTGGAGATAGGAGACTTGCATTGGGTCCAGAACGGCCTGCTTCAAACTCCTGACATCTGCATAGCTGCTGCAGTGGGCTTAGCCCTTGTTGGTGGATTCTACTCAGCCTCGTGTTTGGCAGTGGGCTCCTGCATCCTCATTTTAAACTCATTATAGAGATGATATATTGGGAAAGCACATGTTACAGGGGAGGCATCACAGAGAAGCCATGCTGTGCAATTACCTCAATGCCTCCTAATTACAGGCTTTCCTGTCAAGCGCCACATGGCTCTATCACACTGTAGATGCACTGTCTACCCTGAGGGACAAGATGGCTGTTGGTAGGACTGTGAAGTCATTTCATTAGTAGAGCTAGGAAGGACCTCGGTCAAGTTACAATGACACGTTGAATGTTTAAGTAGTAGTACATCCGAAGAACAAAACAAAAAGGCCAAGCCAGATTGGGATTTCTGACTTTATTCTGTGAGAATCAGGGATTCAAGCCATGGAAGGGAATGTTAAGTTATTGCCTGCAGGGTGTTTCCTTTGTGAGTCACGGTGAGAAAGTCATTCTTGTCTACTGTTTGGATGCCATTGCCCATGACTGGAATCTGCAGGACTCTCAGACACTGGGCATTCCCTGTGTTTTTTGGAGCATCCCTCCTGCATCCATCTCCTGCATTCACCCCATCATCCCTTGCTGTGTTTGCAGTCCTGTGGCTCACATGTCTCTAAAGTATACCCATTCTGGGAGTTTAAAATCGTCTACAGCTCAATAGCTGCTGTCTGTCTTTAAAGGTTGTAAGACACTGGTCTACCAGTGCCAGATCAGTATTGTTCTTCTTGGCTTTTGGTAGGTGGGGGTTTTCACCGCTGAGAGTTTTCTTCCATGTTGGAGACCAGTGTCAGGTACTTGTGTATGCTAGGCAGCTACTCTACTACTGAATTCTGTCTCCAGTTTATGCTGAGATTAAAATCAACCTAAATGTCCCTTGACCGAAGAATGGATAAGGAAAATGTGGTACATTTAC
>LOJH01042785.1:0-14125 GCA_001685095.1 Ellobius talpinus
GTGACACCACTCCTGGAGTGGTGGTCCTAGGTTCTATAAGAAAGCAGGCTAAGCAAGCCATGGGGAGCAAGCCAGTAAGCAGCACCTTTCCATGGCCTTTGCATCAGTTCCTGCCTCCAGGTTCCTGCCCTATTTGAATTCCTGTCCTGACTCCCTTTGATGAAGAAAAGCAGTATGGAAGTGTAAACCAAATAAACTCTTTCCTCCCCAACTTGCTTTTTGGTCTTGGTGTTTTATCACAGGAATAGAAACCCTAACTAAGACAATGGAACTGGAGTTTTTGGTTCAAAACTCAAATTATGGGTGTAGTATAAACTCATGAAATCTCAGTATGTGTTTATCTAAGTACATTATACACTATGGAGAAACTACTATGTCATAGTTCTTGTCTTTTACTCCAAATCTTCTTGCTTTGGAGTAAAGGGGATTTCCGGTCACTAGATAATGAGAAATATCAAGTAAAGACACATTTTTGAGATATTATTAAAAGTGTAACGTCTTTCTGAATGAATAAAAACAATTTTTAATATATCTGAAGATGGCTCACAGGTTAAGAGCAGTTACTACTCTTCTAGAGGTCCTGAGTTTACTTGCCAGAACCTAAATCAGGTGGCCAAAGCCACCCAAAATTCTACTCAGGGGATTCAATGACGTCTTCTGACTTGAGGCATCTGCACTCAAGTGTGTATGGCCCGCCCACTGACACACCCATTTACATATAAGTTTAAAAAAATAAAATAAATTATTAAAAAACCTGACAAGACTAAGACTACTTAAACACATGTCAGACAGTAAGGGTCAGTGTAACAGCACCTCTGTAATAGGGCCAGATAAATTGAAGAAACAGGCTCTGAGTGTACACCAGAGCTGAATTTAAAGGGTATATTTAAATGCTTTCTAAGGCGTCACTGTTGTGGTTTCTGGTACACAGTAACTTTCTTAAGGAAAGTCAAAATTTTGTCTCAGAACATCACACCCCCAAAGGACACGGAATCAGATGGAAATTGAAATGTAAATAGTAATTAGAAGACTAATTTACTCAAGAATAGGAAAACTTGGATAGGAAGCATGCTTGGCACACATGTCTTTTTAACAGTAAACAGCTCTAATCTCAGCACTGGGGAGTGGAGACAGGAGGACGGAGAGTTTTGCCTACCTCAACCTTCAGAGCGAGGCCCTGACACCTCACCTCCCAGATGAGAACAAAAACTCATAGCAATGGAACACACAGGCTAACATGTACGTGTACCTTCCACTTCGATACAAGCTCTTCAATACAGCTAAAAATTAGAAGCTGGTCAGTACAGAAAGAGTAACTTTTAGAATTAAAGTCAATAGTAGGTTTTTAAATTCCTTTGTATAGAAAGCAATTTTATATTTATCTGAGAAAAGCAAAAGGAAAAGGGGCAAATGTAAACGGAGGCTGCTGGTTTCTTCCTAGCTGCTCAGACCCAATAATCACACAGAAACTATATTAATTACGACACTGTTTGGCCAATAGCTTGGGCATATTCCTAGCTAGCTCTTACATCTTAAATTAATCCATTTCTAGTAATGTGTGTATCACCATGAGGCTGTGGCCTTCTAGAAAGATTCCAGAGGCATCTTTCTCCTTTGGCAGCTACATGGTGTCTCTTTGACTCTGCCTATTCTCTCTCTGTATCTCTGTTCAAATTTCCCACCTTTTATTCTGCCCTGCCATAGGCCGAAACATCTTCTTTATTAACCAATGGTAATAAAACATATCCACAGCATACAGAGGGGAATCCCACATCAGACAAATAACTACAAAAGTTTATATTTTCTAAGTGACATTCTCTCCCTTTCCTCAGTCCTAAGAACATTCTGAAGCAATGATTGTCTATTAACTTTGGGTGATTCATGTAGCTAAGTGCATGGCTCTTTGTATCCTATTCTGTATACAT
Source organism: Ellobius talpinus (assembly GCA_001685095.1). Lineage (NCBI taxonomy): Eukaryota > Metazoa > Chordata > Mammalia > Rodentia > Cricetidae > Ellobius > Ellobius talpinus. Next base: position 1,926 of record LOJH01042785.1, read on the forward strand.
CTGTGTTTGAAATACTTAAGGCAAGGGAGGACAGTTGTTTTTCCAGTAGTGAAAGGAACTGAGGAGGGCAAGCTTAAGCAGCAGCAAGGGGAGCAATTAAGAGTGTAGTACCCACAGGGATTCAAGATGAACAACAAAACTATGGCCAAGACAGCTGTGGTAGAAAGGCAGACATGAGCATGAGGAGTATGAAGCAAATGTACATCACAGAACTCTGGGACTAAGGGGCATGGGGGAGACCAGACAAGTAAGCAACTGTATTAGTATTAATGGCAAAACAGTGGCTATACTACCTTTCAGAGCTGGCATGGTGACCCACATTTAATCACAGCATCAACCTTGGGAGGTTGATGGAGGAAGGTCAGAAGTTTAAGGACAGACTGGCATACATAAGAGCCTATCTCAAAAGAATCAATCAAACAAACAAATTAAAAGAGTTGAATTTAGATGTTAAAAAAATAAGGGGCTAAAGAGATCTGATTCAGCATTTAAGTGCACTGGCCACTCTTTGCTAGGACCCAGGTTCAGCTCCCAACACCCACATGGTGACTTACAACCCTCTGTAACACCAGTGCTGGGGAGTCTGGCACCCTCTTCTGACCTCCATAGGCACTACATGTATGTGATGCGCGCGCGCGCGTGCACACACACACACAAGCAAAATAGTCATAACCATAAAAATAAGTATTTAAAAGTATTTTTGGAGACAACCAAATAATGTATGGACCCACAATGCAGTGAAGGTTATGAGACAAAGGCATAAATCTCACCAATAAGTAAGCAGCACTAGAGGCCAAGGACTGCCTGATCTCTGCAGACCAGAGATGGAGCAGGGATGTAAACTGTGGTTTACAATTGTCACTCACTGCCTAGAACTAGTACATTCATGACTAAGAACGCTATAACCGATATATGACATATGAACAAGAGAAAAGTATGCATTTATTTTTAATATAGTTGTGTATAAAATGAAAAGCTTTAGAAATTAAGAATCAAAGAAAGAAACATGTAGATGTTCATGGATAATTGTTCAGAAGTATAACTGGAGAAGTAGTAATCTAATGGAAACGGCTACGGGAGAGGCTTAGTAAGACATGCTTGTAGATTCTTCACTGTGTCCCTTGGTCTTTGGAGATACATTCCTTTTTTACGAGAAAGTGGGGGGATGCACTTCTGTAATTATAGTTTTGTGGACTGCTTCAGGAAGAAAGGTCAAGGAGACAGAAAGTTACATTCCTCCCTCTGTTTCCCCAAATGCCAAGGTACCATGTTTTGGAGTAGTATATCCTGAATCCCAACCTGCTCCAACCATATACAGGACACAGTACTAATTTATTACTAATACTTGCACAGGATACGGAATGGGAGATTAGATATCTGCTATCCTTAGTTGAAGCAAAATAATGAAAGAAATGGAAATTTTTGCTCCAATAGATTTAAAAGTTTACAACACAAATTAAAAGAAATTACATGTTAGAGGGAACATGCAACCAGTACCCCCATTACTTTTGGGGGGCAGGGGCAGAATCTGAATACGTGAATTCTCTTCTGTAGGGAAAACGCTCTGAGTAGAGCACTTTGCCTACAACACCAACGCTCACCACCGCTCTTTAAAGGATCTTACTGCCAGCCCATTACTAAGTTGCAGCACTTGCTGCAGTTGAGAGGACCCAGGTTTGGTTCCCAGCACTCACACAGAGCTCAGGACTGTCTGTAACTCTACTTCCAGTGGATCCCATATCCTCTTCTGTCCTCTGAGGATACCACGCATGCACATGGTGCTATTACATACATGCAGGCACTCACATACTCATGAAAGTAGATAAAATGTTTGGTCAAGAAAATTTTCAAGGGGCTCTTAAGGAGCCTGCGAAAAGAACTTATTTTCAGAAGATAAGCATACAAAGAAGGAACGTGAATAAATGAGCAAACCCATGATCAAATATAGTAAATGGATCTTAAAGGGACAATAGGCACTTTAAAACTAAAAATGGTTCAATCAATGGAAAATGAAGAACACAGCAGCTCATTTTAGAATAACTCCCTCCTCTCTGAACTGCCCACCTAACACTGGCTAAATTAAAATACATAAAAATGACAAGAAAACGTAGCTCACTTGGAAATAACTGCTCAGCTTTGTTCTCTGGTGCTTTATCCTGTAGCAGTCACTTGTGCTTTCTTACAAAAGCCCAGAGAGAAGAAAATATCTACTATCAAAGGAGAAGCCAGACAGAAACCCAAGGGGGCGACGCAAAGTCAGGCACGCTCTGCAATTAACATTGTTTATTCAAATAAGCAGAACAGTAGTCTGTACCACTGAAACAGGACAGAGGCACGTATGCATCTTTACAAGTGATAAGAAGAATCTAATTTAATTTTTTAAGTAAGGAAAATAGAAAATACGTATTAAAATATTGTCACATGCTCTTCAATTCACAGATCTGGAATGGCCCTATGCATCCAGTTATTTCCTAAGAGCACCAACTAAAAATGTTTTCTACTAAGTTAAAGATGCATAGATTATACTTTACATTGATCTTAAAAGTCACATGATCATTGTTCATTTTCTGAAACCAAAAGGCAACAATTTTCCAAACATTTCACAGAAAAAAGGAAGTGTGGGGTTAAAAAAGACAGGCTGTTCAACAGAGCTATTGTTTTTATTACTGGGACCAATGCAGATGTCAAAGAAAATTAACTTTTACAAGCAGCTGCTCTTTTAACTTCATTGATTTTAACAACAGAAAATCCTGTGTCCTTCTGAACTACATTCTGTTATAACAGCAATGGATCCCAATTACAGAGCCTACACTGTGGACTTACATGTTCTACTTCTACTTCCTTCTGTGGCCACGTTTGTTCTCCCATCTCATAATCTCCCTTAGCAGGTCAGACTGCTCGTTGCTAAACATAACAACTAGTCCTCGAATGACCCCAGAATTTGCTGGTTTTCACAGTGCTTGTGAAGAGGTTATCTCATGGATCGGCACATCAGAGTGGTTTATCCGTCACAGTGCTTGTGAAGAGGTTATCTCACGGATCAGCACATCAGAGTGGTTTATCCATCACAGTGCTTGTGAAGAGGTTATCTCACGGAAATTTCCCTATCTGCTGGCCACCAACAGGATTTTCACACGAAGGCTCCAAAACTGGCCAACAACCTTGCTAAGCAAAACAGATTCCATTGGAGTCCTAAACATGCCAAGCAGTTTAACTTCCAAAAATAGTAAGCATTGTAGAGGTGACAAGATGTTTCCAATCCAGGGGGCTGGCTGACACGCAGACTGAGGGGAGCAAGCCTAGGACCCATGCAAGCAGATATTCCAGCTCTCAGTTTCGATCGCGGGACCTAGTGTGAGAAGAAAATGGGTAGCAGGGGCTGCCCTGAGCACCACAGCATGCTGCTAGCATTCATGACTATAAAATACGAAACAAGTGCTCGAGTAGGAAGAGGAAGAATAGCAGAGATACACATGGGGCACTCACTTCTCCCCCACAAAACTCTTTCAACTTTGAGAGGAACTTCCTAATTTAGGCTCAGAATTCTTAAGCTGCAGCAAGCAGTTTCACCACTGCTTAACTTTCCGCTGAACTCAGATGCTCTCTTTCTGCCTTTCTCTCTCCTCATTTCTTTCTATTGGGGATTAAGTCCGGGCCTGGCACTCACTGGGCAGTACTCAGCGGCTACAACTCACAATTCGTCCCACCACCAGACTTCTCAAGAGCAAAAGAAGAATCTGGCAAATGAAATCCAGACTGTCCCATTCTTCCTATCATCAACCAAGAGTTTGCAGCTGTCTAAGAGACTTTTCTTATGAACAAGGACAGAACCACACAAGTAACCATCATCCATTTTCCATATGTAGGACACCCCCAAAAAGGTAGTGCCTCAGACTGGCCCACCAAAAGTCCCTGAACCTCTAATGGCCAATTCACTGTCTATCTCAGTGGGAGGACACTTGCCAGCATCTGCAAAGATCTGGGTTCAATCCCCAGCAAAGCAAAACAAAAGCAACAGCCTCCCTTCGGTCTACTGCCACTATCTTTAAACAGAAAAATCTCCTGCATTGCTTCTGAACCATCTCTGGGTGGAAGTGGAGTCACAACTATAGTTTTGCAGACTACTCTCCTATACATTTTGCACATCTTATTACTTTAAAAAACATAGCATTATATTTTCATATTCTATAGGGCCCTGCCAAAGAAGTCCCTGATGATGCATTTAGGATGGAGATTTGGCCAAGATGACACTGCATCTGGGTATTGTATTCATCACAATGACTAAGAGATAAAGCTAACATTGTTTCACAAAAAAAATCTTTATACTCAAAGACTTTACAAATCATTTGTTTATAGATGTTAATTCATGTAATAAATTTGTAAAATGTTACTAAAGGAAATAAAATTCATTATTATATTTTCACTCATCATCTTTTTAAAGTATCTATACGATACTAACATAAACATAAACTTGTTATTTCTTATTTCATAGTAAAATGCCCTTTCTGAGTTTTGCAGAGCTAAACTGTTCCTCAAACATGAATATTAAGCCAAATTGCATTAGATGGAAGTTGCTCATAAAGCTTCCTAAACAATCAAACAGATTGTAATCCGGGCACTAGAAATGTCAACTGTCTCTACAGCTGTCTGGTAAATGTCTAAAAGACTTCCCAGAGAAGAGTGACCTTCATAGCGCATGTCATTCATCTTCCCTAAGCAGGGTCAACGGTTCCTGCAGTCCCGCTCAAATATGCGGTCTAAGTTCCCACTGTACTGGCACTCCTCCGGGCTTACTACTTACTACGTCTGGAATGTTGAACTCTACTCTGCCCAATACCTAACATGTTCCTTATTAAGTAATTTGAAATTAACATCAAAGGACCCACCAATATATTTAATTACCAAAGTGAAGAGATATGTGTGTGTAAATACAGGCTTTAACATTATTTATTTACTTACTTACTTACTTATTTATATCAAATAATAATAATAATAAAACCTCACTTCCCTGTGACTTGAACTTCCACTAACACTTGGAAGTGGAGGCAGGTCAATGGAGAAGAAAGCCAAGGCAGTGTGTAAGATTTGTACGAATGCCTTGGAAACAGCATTCTATAAAGCATAATCCTTTGAAATGCACTTGAAGTACTGGGAGTCACAGGGTGATTAAAAACAAATAATTGAAAAGGATACAGAGGGGTTCCCATTTTCCCTGCAGCTAAAACCTCAACCGCTGTTGCAAATGTGCAGTTTGGGTAACTAGAACAAAGCCCCATCCTCGTGTTCAGGGATGCTGCCTGCTGGAAGACTCATTGGCTCAGCACCCTTGCTGCTTCTCTTTCTCACCTAACCCAGAGAGTACTCCTTAATGGAGACCTTGTCTTTGGAGATGTCGAAAGGTTTTTAGTTGAGTGTAAACAGAATCCAATGTGCCTTTACATGTCACACAGAGCTGATTCCTCCATCCAGGTTTAATCACATATTGCCAGGCAGTCTAGCAGAATCTATGTGCTTTAGGTTCAGTGAGAGAAGAATAGTCTCAAAACTAAAACTAGAGATCAATAGAGACAAGGCAACCAACATCAACGTCCAGCCTACACAAGCACACATGTGTGTGCATACAATACACACATGCACAAGGTCAACACATACACACAAATGAAGATAGCAAAGTATACTGCACTCTGCTGAAGATACAATACAATCTAGACTTTTCACTCCCGTGTGATCACGTACCATTAAATAAGACTTTCAGAAAGGCCTTACTTCACCACAGTTAGAGGCCAAGTCTTTTGATATAACTGAAAAAATATTAAGAAACTGAATATTTTGAATGTTTCAACAAACACATAAGGATTGACAGAATCTCTTCCTTTCCCGTTTCCTTCCTTTTATCTTAAAGCAAAATGTTTGGAATTGTAAGTGTTTCAGATTTCAGTTTTCACATCCTAGAATATTAAATAGATTTTCATCAAACTTGAAGTTTCTGAGTAATAACACAATATTCAGAAAGTTTCACATTTTGAAGTAGCAACCTGAACATGCACACTGTTCTCCATTCCAAAATCCAGAAAGTGTGCAGTGACATGTGATCTCTTCAGCAACACATACCCAAACGTCTGCACTCATTACATTGACACCAATACAATAATCAGCTCAATGCCAGTGTAACAATTTAGTAAATCAAAATGGCACACAAAATTCCATTTTCTTAGAGAAAGAGGTTATTTTTCTTATCTCTTGTTCTCAGTTTATGACCCTTTTCTATTTTTATGTCTAATAATAAATAAATTCCAAGGTAAGTTGGGGGAGGGATATTGGTCTGGAAATGTTTTAAAAAGAATCCTTACCTACTATAGCATTACAAAATAATAATAATAATAATAGAGCTACTATAAAAATGTACTTGCTATTCTAATAACACAAGTTATTAATTGCCTTCTTAGTGGCAGAATGGAGCAGACCTTGAACATTCCTGGTGGCAACATGGGTGTAAATCCTGGACCTTTGTGGCATATTCTATCAGCACTTACCCATCCTCCCACAGTATAAAATCAAGTAATGGGGATAAAGTAAACAAGTTGAGACACACTTCCTTAAGAATAAACATTTTATTAAAGCATATTTGTAAAACTTCTTCTGATACCAAAACAGCTAGTTGAGACTTTAAAAGACCTTGACACACATTTGACTGATTACTTTCCAAGGACATTATTTCATACTTTTTGGCACAAGAGGTTTGATGGTGTGTGATGGATAGCCAGACAAGCAAAGGACAAGTAAGAGCAATTGCCATCCTTTATAGTTGACATTTCCATATTTTATTACATATTTCTAGAAAAGAGAAACTGGGGAACCATAGGCAATGTTAGTTGCAAAATATCTTACCACAGACAGAAAGCTCCAAAATTTGTCGTTTAAGCACTCACTATCCCTAAATATATCTTATTACAACTAAGGAAAATACCTGCATTATGCACTCTTTACATTTTGCTTCCTCTGATAACATACTTTGAACACATGAGTCACAGGATCCCCTGGACGAAAAGCACAGTACTGACTATTATAAGTTTGACCAAAAGGACAACATGACCAAAAGGAGCTTGGGGGAGGAAATGGTTTACTTAAACTTCCAGGTCACAATCCATCATTGAAGTAAGTCAGGGCAGGAATTCAAGCGGGCATAGAAGCTGAAACTATGGAGAAAACTGCATGCTTGCTGAGTCCTTCTCAACTAGCTTGCTTGCTTGCTTTTTTCTCCAAGACAGAGTTTCTTGTTTGACAGCTCTAGCTGTCCTGGAACTCACTCTGTAGGCCAGGCTGGCTTTGAACTCACAGAAATCTGCCTGCCTCTGTCTTCCAAGTGATGGGATGCACCACCACACCCAGCTTCAACTAGCTTTTATATCCAACTCTAAGACCACCTGCCTAGGAATAAGAAGTACAGTGGACTAGGAACAACTATCAATCAAGACAATGCCCTGCAAACACGTCCACAGAGTAATCTTGGCATCCAGTATTCAAACTCCCTCGGTGACTCTAGGCAGTGTGCAACTGACAGATGCAGCTAACTAGGGTATTAACTATAAAGTGTAACTTTTCCTATTTTGCTACATGTGCCCCTCAGTTTACATGTTTTAATCAAATATAAGAGACCATCAACAGAAAGTGAAATGTGCCCTACTAAGATATTGCAATAATGTTATCACACGAAATACCAAACAGTTCACAAAATTTTAAAGGTATCTACCAAAAACAACTACTTGCCACTGAGCTAATTTTCATAAAAAGCATGAGGCTGAGTACAGTAGCTCATTATTTTAATCTCTGCATTTGAAAAGCAGTGGCATGTCTGTGAGCTAGAGGAAAAAACTGTCTACATAGCCAGTTCCAGGTAACCAGGAACTATTAGTATGTAGCATAGTAAGATCCTGTCTCAAAACAAACAAAAAAAAACTATTTTAAAATAAAACAAAAATAAATAGATGAATAGGTAGAAGACAGACAGACAGACAGACAGACAGACAGATAGCATCATCCAAAAGTCAGCAGACATTTGTTACTAAAGGAACACCATTGTAAGCATACAGGCAGCAAAAGATTGAAGGAAACTGACATTTGCAGCAGCAGAATGGCTTTTCACAATGCTTTCCCTAGAAGTGTGCTAACTTTTAGGCATCTGCAAAGCAAAAGTGAGTAACATTCACTAACATAAGCAAGAACAAACCTAGAAGGGAAGGCGAGGCATTCAGTTCACTCTGAACTGACCATCAGAAATTCAGGGTTATGAAATGAAACCAAAAACGCAAGCAGTATCAGAAAAGTCTGTAAGCTTTTATGCTTTAGCATAAATTCTACACTGAAAGTTATGTGATCTAATGAATCCTGCAGCCTCAGTGTCCATCAACTGACAAGTATTCCTGGCTACCCAAATCCGAAAGTATTAATAAAATGGATGGTGTGAAAGCAGCTGTTAAAAATGGTCAAAGTATCATTGTGTTAGCAATATACTGATGATGCAGTATCTACTGAACACATGTGGCCACGGAGTTCTTAAAACGTATCCAGTCATAATGTGCAAGACATATACCCAATGTCAAAACTCTCACATCAAGACTGTAAAGTACCCCAATGGTTTTGTACACTGGTATTCTGAAATAGTTTACATATGGAACAAAGTAAAATAATTAAAATTTACTTCTTTCTTTTAAATTTTTTAAATGTGGATAGTAGAAAAATGGCCTGTGTTGTACTTCGACTAGACAGAGGATTCCTGAACCACTCATGAATATGACTTCTGTCCACCACATAAGCAAATCATAAACGGCAGGAGCATGCCCTTTGAGAGAAAAGCATGAAGAAGTAAATTAAAAACTAATCATTTGTTCAGTGACAGAGAACTTACAACTATGTGTAAGGACATGGGTTCAACCCCCACCAGAGGCCAGAAAGCTACCAAAAACACTTGTGTTGTGTCCTATTGAAAAAAAGCCTATTTTACATACACAGATTTAAAAACACACCTCTAAAAATTGTGCTCCAATATGAGATCAAAGACAGCAGAATACACAAAGCCCCCAAGAGCAAAAGGAACTGCATTTCTTTAATGAAAATAATAGCAATTTCAAAATGTTTACATAAAATTTTAAAACTATGAACCATGATCTACCACCTTCTAGGTTTTTTTACAGTTATAAAAGTTATAAAGAAAATACAGCCCTGTAAAAGCTGCAATATCTGTTACACTGATAAATACTTAAATGGAATATGAACTTAGGGATTATGAAGTTCTAAATTATATACTATTCAGATGATTTGCTTCGCCTAAATGTGCAAAATAACTGAGCAGCTCACAGTGAAAGGTTATCTTCCTGACTCGTGATCCTTTGTGGATGACCTACTGTTTTACTTTAAAAGTTGTTAGATTTCCTTGGTGTTGAGATTCTGAAATTTCACAATATCTTGCCATTGTGTGGGTCTTTTCACCCTTCCTGCACGGCATTTAGGGTTCTTTCCTGCTAGACTAGTTACTGGCTCACGCTTCACTCTTAGTCTATAACCTCACATTTCAAACAAAGTCAGCATTCACTTTACGACATGGAATTTTCTTACTTGAAACACTAAGTCTCAGAGAGCGAGGAAGCACAATCCACTCAGAAGCGTACATGAAATACAGCTGGAAACGGCTTTCACACTTCCCATGGTCTGCCTACTACTACATGGTTAACAGCCACTGTTCAGCCAAGTAAAAAGCCTTGCTTCTAGGTTACCCGACACAGATCTGTAACTATGAATCTTAGATCATCCTTGTGTTTTTCATGTCTTACATCATATTTTTAATGATAAATTCCATTTTTAATATTAATTAATTTATGTATTTATTTTTAGGGTATGTATGTGTGCCATGTGTTCACAGGAACCCACAGAGATCAAAAGAGAGCATTAGATACTTGGAACTGGAGTTACAGGTGGTAGTGAGCAACCATGTGTGTGCAAGGAAGCAAACCTGGGTCTTCTGCAAGGACAGGAAGTGTTCTTAACCACTGGGCCAGCTCTCTATCCCTGTCAATGGTACTTCCTTTCTGTAGCCAAACACATATGCCCCTTTCAAAACAAAGTCCACTGATGAGACTATCAGACATAATGCTTATGTTACTAGCATTTCTTTTTGCTGCTGCTGCTCCAGTGTGTTAATAAAAGACTGTGGTGAGCGTACATCCTGATGCCCTCTCTAATCAAAGCCACAGTTTAAAAATACCTGGAATCATCCAAAATATCTTAAATAATCATTAACTTTTATAAGAGCAAAGCTGCCATGTGATGCTGATCCCCAGGCTCCTTTCTCAAAAACTTATGCGTAACTCACCCTCTTTCTTCCCACTAGCTGAGATCTTTACAAAGCTGGTGTGTGAAGGTGTCTGCGTTCCCTGTCCTCTTGTCTTGTGTGTGTCTATCAGACACTGGACTCCATAGCTATAACATGGTTTGTTCCCCTATGCTTCTTAAACTTCTCAAGTGCATATTGTCTTGTCTTTTTGCTCTATATAAACATGTTTGTTTTCCTGTGCTAAAAAGAAAATAATGAGTTGGGTGTGGTGGTACACTCCATAATCCCATGTATTGGAGGGCAGACATAGGAGGGTCACAAGGCCAGGCCAGACTATAGAATCAGACCAAACATATTCTTCTCATTTATACCTCAGTCTCATGATACTTCGACTTTGGACCAATAGTGCACTGATTGTACTTCTACCTCATTCCATTATAGAAGGTGACTTGATAATATGCATTCACTTGGGTCACTCTGAAATTTTCTTTTAAATCTTTGACATAACATTTCTTTATAACACTGTCTTTATGGAAAACTAAAACATTCCTCCTGCACTCAAAATGACCACAGTACAAACCAACTCTTCATTTTCCTCTAAACTATCAAGAAAACCGTGGGCTAATATTTTGTCACCTGTAACAGTCAACAACCCTCAACAGCCATATGTTCATCCCGCTTCTTTCTCCTTTCCTCTCACCCAATTTCATGCACACACCAGCCATCCCTTCTGTTCTTACCCAGGCCACCACTATAGTCTCTCTGGGTCCCTACCTGAACTAGCTAAACACATTCCAATTAATCTCCCTACATCCTGCTTCCTTTCTCATCGCTCCAAGCTGGAGGAGAAATAATCTAAAATATGACAAACTAAAAAAGACTATGAGAGAAAATGTGTTTGATATCACTGGCTAGTAAGAACAGGCAAATTAAAACATAATGAGATCAATACAGACCTATCAGAATAGAAAACATTAGAAAAATAATGGTATGAGGATACCAAATATTGGCAAGACTTCAGAAAGCACATGATACTGGCAGAAATGCAAGTGGTAAAGCTACTATTTGGCCATGCCTCTAAAAGGCAAATATGTAGTCAGCACATGGCCCAGCACCAATGCTCTGTCAGTACAAATATTCAAAAAGTACACATATTCGTGCAAAATATGGCACAAATGCTGAGGGAGCTTTGTTCATATTATCAAAAAACCTGAAGACAAATAAAATGGCTTTCAACAGATGAAGAAACAAACAAATGTGATCCAGTGATGTAAAATATATGCATCCACTTCAATGTTTCTCAAGGACTTATACTAAACAAGAGCCGATTTCAAAGGGTCACAGGCTGTAGAACCCAGACAGGCAGCACTCTGGTTGTGATGATGTTAAACGAGAAACAGATTCCTTGTAGGTAGGATTTAGGAACGGGACTGGGGTGGAATAGGTAGGAGTACACAGAGTTGAATTGAATACTCCATTTTCATTACATTATATTATATATTCATATTAGAGAGGGCTGACACAAGTTCACACAAGAGAAGACAGCACAAAACTGCATAAATACACACTGCAATGTCAACTTCCTTGTTTGAAATCACAGTTGTGTGAGATGCCACCATGGGGCAAACTCACAGGAGGAGCTCTCTGAACCGCATCACAGCTCCCTATATTTCTCTGATTATCTCAATTTTTTTCTAAAGTTACACATCATATAATTTCATATTATATCTTAAATAAAGTTATAGCAATATAGAACAGACTAGTGGATGGCAGGGCTTAGGGAGGGAATAAAAGGCAGTGACATAAAGGGAAGGCCTGTGGAGATGTTTAAACAAATCTACCAAGGCAGTAAAACTTCGGAAGGAAGGAAGGA
>LOJH01042787.1:0-10660 GCA_001685095.1 Ellobius talpinus
AGACAGACAGACAGACAGACAGATAGATAGAGATATGAGAGAGAGAGAGAGATGAAAGCAAGTTTCATCTAGGAACCACAAAAATTTGGGAAGAAGTTTTCACAAATGAGCAAGAAGGAAATGGCAAGTTTATCAGGTGTCTAAAACACAGGTCAATCTGAAGCTGTTATTTTATGCTTGGTCACCATCAAGCAGGTGAAGCCCAGAGATGAAATATCCAAAGTCACAGCACTTTTAGGTAAAAGAACCTGGCTTTCGACCAAGGTACATTGAACTCTGCTGCTCTGGGTGGAATTGCAAATGGCTGAGTCTGCTGGTTCAGGTAGACCTGGAGAGAAAGGGGGCCTCAGAGCTGAATCCTTAATTGGGAAAGCAGAGACAGAAAAGGGAATGGTACTCAGTTAATTTTATAGGAAACCCTTTCCCCTTCCAAGTGTGGGCAAAATGGACTGAAATGGTACTGTCATCTTGAAAATAAAATCTGCACCTGGAAGCCAGCTGAGTCTATGTGCAATCTGCTGTGATTGGCTCTTCGGAGAGTTAAGCTGGGTCAGACAGTACTGACCTCCTTAGTCAATTTTAAATCGACGATATTTAAAACATTTCACTCTAGCAGAAAAAAATAATAATCTTCCTTATAAAGCAATTAAGGAAGCTGAACAAGAAATAGGAAGCCTTTTCTAGGAATAAAAGATGGAATTGCTTGTCTGGCATTTTCATTGCTTGTTTACTCAAGGTTTCCCATGACAAACAGAGTTCATACTGCAGAGAATTCTCCAGCATCAAAGTTAATCAACTGCCATGCTCCACAGAAAGCCATGTCAACTCAAGCTAATCCTCTCATCAACTAGACAAACACTGTTTTAGACTTCTTTCTAGAGGTCCAATCTCCTTTGTTATTAGTATAAGCTTGCTAGTTTGTTGCTACTATTGTATCACATAAGGTCGGAAAGCCCTGGGTGAGGAAAGATGCACGCCTATGTGCGCAGGGAGATAGTCCTATTAGGAAAGCGTTTTTAGCCCAAGCATGGATTCAATTCCCAGCCCCTACGTAAAAGACAACATAGAGAGCAGCGCACATTTAATCTCAACACAGAGACAAAAGGATACCTAGATCTCCTTGGCCTGGCAACCAACCAGCAAATTCCAGCAGGAAGCTGAGAGCTCTCATCTTCAACCTCAGGATGAAGCAGAGAGAGCAAACTGGAAGTGATGTGTGTTATAAACTTCGAAAGCCCACTCCCAGTAACTTGCTTCCTCCAGAAAGGCCAAACCTCCTCAAACAGCACTATCGATTGGGGACCAGGTGTTTAAATGCCTGCATCTGTGGGTTACATTTCTCATTTGAACTACCATATACACTGACAAAAGCAACTTTAGAAGCAGTGTAGCTGGGCTTGTAGTTCAGGGTAGAGTCTGTCAAAGCCAGCAAGTCACGGAGTCAGGAGTTTGTGGTGGCATCTACGGTCAGGAAGCAGTGAGATTTAAGTGCTGTTGTTCAGCAGCTGTCCTCCTTGTTATCCCAACAGGGGCTTCAGCCCATGGAGTAATGCTATGCGCAGTTCAGGTGTGTCTTACCAGCTCAACTGGCCTACTAGATAATCCCTTAGAGGTTGGCTGAGAGCTTTGTCTCCTACGTAACTTTTGGATTCTGTCAAATTAACATGATTGACCATCACTTGACCTCATGGAGCAACAGGGCTAAAGGCAAAATATTTCATTTTAACACTTTTAATACAAGTTTGAGGATTTTCTACACCAAGAAACTCCCTTCAGACACAAATTAGGTGTCCTATGATTTAATTTGATTCTAACACCAAATAGCCAGAGTTAACACATAACCTACAGGTTGAGGGCTAATCATCACAAGACTTCCTCCTAGTTTAGGCACAGATCTAAAGTCCCTAGGATTCCCACTTACTTGTGATATACTGCTATAAGGAAGGGCTCACAACATTCAGGGAAATGCTTAACTAGTACTTCTATTTTATTATAAAGGAGACGAATGAATTAAAGGTGAATTGGCTGGCCCAGAGTGCAAAATGCAGAAGGGTGTCCCAAGCACAAGGAGATTTGCCCATAAACAGATGTGCTCACCAACCCAGAGGCTCTTTGATCTCCATCATTAGTTACTATGGAGGTTTTGTAGTAAAGATGTGATTGATTAACTCATTAGCCATTGGTGACAAATTCGGTCCCCAGTCCCTCTCCCCTCTCAGGAAGTAAGGGCGAAGCTGAGAGTGAAACCTTCAGGTTATGTTGCTCAGGTTTGAAGCTTGAGCATCCCTCAAAGGCTCGTGTGTCTCCGGGCTTGGTTTCTCATTGATGGTGCCATTGGGAGATGATAGAGGCTTTGGGAGATGATTCGGACTCTGGGAAATGAGTTCTGGTTGAAGGAAGCAGGCAATTGAACACATGACTGTGAAGGGAATATTTAGATCTCAGTCCCTTCCTCACCTCTTTCTCTACTTCCCTGACATCATGAATTGACCAGTTTTGTAGGCAAGAAACTACTGACTGAAAATAAGAAGCAAAATCAATTCTTCCTTTAAGCTAATCTACTCAGATATTCGTCACAGTGTTGGAAACTGAACTAGTTTCCTTTCTGTTGCTGAGATAAAACATTCTGACCAAAATTAATTGGGGGGAGGAGAATTTATTTGTCTTATATGTCTAAGTCATGGTTCACCACTGAGGGAAATCAGGGCAGGACCTGAAGCAGAGGCCACAGAGCAATCCTGCTTTTTGTCTTGTCCACAGGCTTATACTTGTTTTTGCATAGCCAAGACCTTCTGCCTATAGAAGAGTTTCCCTGCAGAAGGCTGGACCCTCTACATCAACCAATAATCAGGACCACCCTCAGAGACATCCCACAGGCTAACAGAGAATTTCTCAACTGATAATTTCCTCTTAAGGTGATTCTCGCATAAGAGAAAAAGACATTATGAGACCATGGGCTATGTCAGGTTGATGGTTAAAGCTAACTAGGGCAATAACTAACACAGATGCCTTGGTCTGGTGACCAGCCTCCAACCTGCAGCTCTCTCGGGACCCCAGTGGCCAACAGAACTGCTACTGCTTCAGAAATCCCAAGGGTTTTACAAACTAGTTTTATAACAACCCTCAAAACTTGTAACATCTATGGCATTTTATAGTTGAGAAAAATTAAGTCCAGATTTTTAGTTTTCCTAGTTGGCAGTAAATGTAATTAAATCTAGTAATAAGATCTGGCACCAAGATTTGTGCTATGATATTGAAAAGAATAACTAAAAGCTATCCACATAACTCAATGGCCACAAGTTATTCACAGAAGTTTCCCTACATTGTCTCTGGTGAAGACCCATGTCTTTCTACCTGTTTTGCAAGAATCTCTGGTTGTGGTGTTTGTCTGTCACTGGTAAATCATGTCCTGGACCCCAGACATTGTGCTTGGCTACAGCTAGCAAGTACCCCCCCACACTTCATCTTAGCCAGAAATACAGCCTGGGCTGCAGAAGCTGTAAACAGGACCTCAAGGTACAGGCTCCTCCTAGCTTTGTCTTTGTTATCCTTAGCATATATTCTATTTATCCCAGTAAACCCAAGGCAGCTGCTCTGCTTCCAGGTACTAAACCATTTCCCAGAAGGAAAAGGGAAAAAGAAAGCAATGGATCAATCTGCCTGTCAATCTTTTTCATCAGAAAAAAATAAAAGCCTTTCTGAAAGCACCACCCAATGAACCTGACATTTCTACATTTCAATGGCCAAGATCTACTCATACAGGTACCAGTAAATACCTGCAGAGGAGCCTGAAGGATGGACATTTTTAACTGTGCACAGTAGTTCCCCACACTGTGATTCGGTCGCCTACAAAGCAAAAGAGAAGGGATATTCCAGAGATGACTTGTGGTGTCAATGACAAAGGGCACATAAAACTGATAGCGTGTAGAAAATCAGTTTTTAAACTTTTAGTACCTAAGAGTTTACTTTCATATTTTAGAAGAAGTTATCCAGATATCAACCTTGAGTGAGGCTGTATAAGCATTCATCTTTGTGATGATACTCAGAAGCACAGCAAGACATCAAGGTGAGCTAAGTAAGACAGGAAGTCAGAACTTGTCACTGCTTTGCAGAGACACTGCCACAGTTTGAGAAAGACTAGAACTCATCCACTGGATTTCTCCAAACATGCTTGACTCCACTCTTTGATCTTTTGACTTTGTATATTCCATTCTGAATTACCTTCCAACACCTCTCTGCCTAGATGAATCTTAAATCCCTAGACTCTTTCTAAACTCACCTCCTCTAGGATGTGTTCCTAACATCATCTCATTGCGCATTGTTTCCTACGATTCCTTCACTATTGATGTATGTATCTGTAACCTCCACCATTTCCTTATATTGGTCATACCTGTCTATAACAGATGTACAAAATGGTCTTTAAATGCCTAAGGGTTATAAAGACAAATACCTGTTTGCTACTCGTGTTGGAGCTAAAGTCCTAAAGCTATGGCTGTGCCATGCTGCAGCTGTGTTATGGTCCAATGTGCAAGCCTTCTTAACTTAATTATCTAAGCTGAAGTTCCTGCCCCTGGAAAATTTAAAATTTTTAATGAAACATGAGAAAAATCTAAAACACCTCTTAAGAACCTTTGCATCTGCCAAATCTTCATTCCCATACACAGTCTCCTGGACTAAATCAGGTCCTGTCACCATGTCGGACATCAGGCAGATGGCGACAAGAATAAATATTTGTTAGATATTAGAAGCTTCAATAATCCTGGCTTTGTAACAACTTATTAACACTCTTGTCATCACTAAACTGATTTGTGGAAATTAAAGACAAGGTCCAGTAGATATCATGGTTTTTGATAAATGAAAAAACTCACTTTAAAATCCAGTTGAAACTTGGAGAAACATGCTGTTAGATTCCCTTGTAGGTAGAACATCTAGGCATTTGAAATGGTCTCCAATCAAATGACCTCAAGAGAGACTTAAGGTTAAATGCTGTATCTCAAAGAGAGGAGAGTCATGTGGAATACATTCCAAAAAGATAAAGACCCAGCTTCCAGGAATGGCTATGAGGTGAGATGCCTCTTCCCATTGTCAGCAGCAGATGCTTGCTGAAGCTGTACTGTGGTAGATACTAGCATAATGGTACCAATCATGACCAACAGCTGGTCTTCCAAATATTCCATTAATTACCAAGTATCTTTGTAAAAAAATAAACTATCCTGCTGCTAAGTTTGCTGAAATAGATCTAGTGATTTCAACAAGGAGCCTAACCAATGGATTATGTCTTATCACATTGCCTAGCACATAGTAGGTACTTCACATTTGCTTAACCAGATTTGAAAAGACCAAGTTCTTTGAGTACTAACCGTAGACTTCATTCTGAGATATTTGAATTAACTTTCTTATTTGCTCCTTTGAAAAAACCTCTTGAGGTAGATATTATTATTCCTGTTCTTCAGATCAGGACGCTATAGCCTAGAGAGACAAATGATGAATAACTATCAAGTCATCTAAAGATGAGCCACAGCCCCTCTAGGAGCCATTGCCTGTCATGGACTGCTTTAATTAATGTGGTCCTCAAAACTTTGTGGATATCTGACCAGTTCTGAATGCCCCCTCCAATCTTGAATGACTATGAAGTGTCTCGTGAAGTCGTTCTCCCTCAACCTATGTCAGAGACATTTAGCAGAGTCTCTATTTGATACAGCCATTTAACGCTTCTTATCACATTCTCCTCCAGCTCTGATTTTATCAGATAAAGTTTTATTCTTCTCCTTGAATGATCTCTGGGGAGTGAAGGCCTGAAAAAGCTTCTAAGAACATTGTTTCGGTAGTTCTGCCAGCCTCTTTAAGCAAATGGCTCTGAAATAACTCAGGTGTTATTTTTAATCATTGCTTAGTGAATTAATCCTTTGACTACCTTCAGAGATGAGAAATGTTATCAACTCTATTTTGCTAACCCGCAAAGTTAGTCTGAATTCTGCTGCACCATGGGAGATGGGCACACACAGGAACCTCTTTACAGGATCTTGAAAATATAAATATATTTAGCTGATTTCTTTCAATGTAAGGTAGATTTCAACAGAGTGAAAAATGAAATATAGGCAGCTTATAATCTACACACAAAACACAGAGAACTAAAATAATCTGTAGAAAAAGAAAAAACGGAGGGATGAAAATTCTTGGAAACTCAAAGCAATGAGGCAAAAGTTAGTACCAGTTGTAGGTAGGCCTTCTCCAGATATCTTGCAACTTAGGTATGGAAGCTTCTTAGGCCACATGCAAGACCCATACTGTGTGAATTTCTAGGTTCTCCTTTGATGAGTGCTTGTCCTGTGTCATGACTAGCTGTGGTATGAACCTGGTGCACATCTGAGACTATGAATATGTGCTTACTAGATTCAAATGTAACTGTAGGTGGTATCAACCTTATACCACAATGAAGGAATTGCCTTCATCAAACTACCACAACCTCCAGGATCAGAGGATAGTTAAGGACTGCATTTGCTAAGGGTGTAAGAGAGGGCATGAATCTAAAAGTTTGATCTGCGCTCAGTGTTGGAGTAGTATAATCCAACACTTGGTATTCACTGCTGTCCCCGAGGAGATATACAGAAATACCTATTTGCCCCAGATAAGGTACTCAGAGAACAGAGAAACCATCCCACAAGGCCAGCTTGTTGAACCAGTGAGTTTATTTGGAGTTATTTGTAGGAGTAAGGGTTAGTCTTAAACAACTGCATCACCAAAACTTCCCACGCTAGCATGAATAACAGTTTAGGAAGCACGCAGTAGGGAATCCTAAACTCAGTCAGCTTTCCATCTCCTGTACACTCCTGGCATCCCAAGCCTGTGCAGCGAGGGCAGGACAACACATTTCCAGGAGGACGGCTATGTGGGAGAGAGAGGTCTGAAGATCCTTCCCCCGGTTTCCACTCTTCTAAGATGGAATTGATATGAGTGTCTTACAGGTGAGGACAGGGACTCTGACTCAGGATGGTAAAGATAGTGTCCAGCTTGGAGGAAGCCACTTCATCACAGCGGAGCACAGAGTAATAGCCCTCAATCCTAAGCTAAGACCCAGGCACGAAGCCTCCAGAACAGCCAAATGCTGGGCAGAGAAACACAGACCTATTTCTTCCTTTTAAACAATATTTTAATTTGTATATAATTATTAAACATAGCATAGGATTTCATATAGACATTTTAATACAAGTGTAAAAGACACATTGAAATTATTCCACTCCATATCTCCCCTCCCCTTTCGTTTACCTGTGTCCCTGTGATTAGTTCTCTTCATTCCCTAGGCAGTTTCACTTCTACGCTCATGTCACGCATGCCTACATCATATTATCGGCTTAGAGGCCTTCCAGTAGATACCTAGGAATGGGATCCATGTGCTGTATGTGCTGTAGATCTATTTCGATTTTTTTGAGGAAGTGTCCAGCTAATTTCCATAGTGTCTGGACTAGTGTGCATTTCGATTGCTAGCATTTGTCAGTATTCCTACCAGAATGTGCTGTTATGAATTTCTTAGTTATAGCTGTTCTGACTGAGGTGAAATGAAATCTCATTTTATTTGCATTTCTCTGATAACTAGTAAGATTTAATACTTTTTGCTTATTTACTATTATTGTGGGAATGGGTGGGCATGTGCACAGACCCATTTCCATTAACATAATCCTGGTAAACTTCATTGGTGCCTGGTTCCAGCGATCTTGAGCCAAGAGACCACCCTAGAAAAAGACAGCCCACACCAGCGGGGGTCTTAATCCCACCCCAGTGTTGCACTAGTTCTGGAGGCCTGTGGGCAGGCCTGTGGGCTGTGCAGTGTGACACACTGCATTGTGGGACTTGCCACAAGGAGCAACTACTCCATTCTTCTTCCAAGATAAAACAGCAGATGAATAAAAGAATTATCTGCTTGGGGAGTATATAAAATCTATAAGTAAATAAAAAAATTAGTCTCAACCCTCCCAATTATCCAATCCAATCCAAGAACATACATTTGACTTGAAATAAAAAGTACATGTTCAGCTCTGTCTGTTTTTCTCCAGTAACTTCACACTGAGTCATTAATCTATTTTTAGCCTGATGAGAAACGAGTTTGCAGTCCTTCTTTCGCAGGTGGGCACTGCACTCATTAAGGGATTGGCTTCATTTTTGTTCTGTTCTTGTTTTGTTCTGTATCAACTTACTGCTTATCTTGCTGAGTGAAATTGGGTAATTTGTGTCTGTGTTTGTGTGTGTGTGTGTGTGTGTGTGTGTGTGTGTGCATTTACACCATGTGTGTGAAGATGCCAGAAGAGTCATGAAGCAGGCCATGGGTGCCCTTGGAACTGGAGTTACAGGCAACTGTGCACCTCTGGGGGACACAGGTGCTGGGAACTGAACCTAGATTCTTTGCAAGAGCAGCAAGTGTTCTTAACTACCCTCTCCAGACCCTATTAATAACATTCTTGTCTAAAGTAGAGATTTTGCGCATCAGATGGGACTTTTTATCATTGCCAAAACAATCCATGTTTCTTCTGGAAGCATAAATTAAATGGTTAACTGTTTATATAACTAGAAATTTCCAAAGGAATTAGTTTTCAAAAGTTTACCTCAAATGATCAATTTGTTTTTTTCAAAAAATATTCTTAAAGACTCATATGTTTCTAATTAGTATGTTCAACTTCTTGTGACATGTTATGATATATTTTTAAGCTGGCTCCTCGGTCTTTGTAACGTAATAGGAAACTGAAAGTGTTCTTGCTTTTTCGGTATAAATTGGCTCTAGTTTGTCTTTCATCATCTCCAATCTATTCCACCCCACCATATTTTGACATCAAACTAGAAATTCTCCTGTTTCCACAACAATCTTTTTTGACTGTGACTTTAATGCTTGTGCTCTACAAGATAAGGGTTCTCATTGCTTCTGTATCTACAGTTAGAGGTAGGAAAAACCCTCTGTCTCTGTCTGTCTCTGTCTCTGTGTGTCTGTCTGTCTGTCTGTCTGCGTGTCTGTCTCTCTCTCTCTCTGTGTGTGTCTGTGTGTGTGTGTGTTTGTGTCTGTGTGGACATGTGCATATATACAGTCACCCATCACTTATCAGTAGGGATGCACTCTGAGAAGGACAGCTCTGTGATTTCTTCATTACACATTTGTCACAGAATGAATGAATGCCTGCAAATCCTGATGGTGTATGGCAATCAATTGATGTCACCACTTGGTGCAAATAAAAGACATGACAGTACTTGTTGAGGCTGCTACTAGTATCATGGAAGACTCCTTTTTACTCAGTAGAAGGAATACATGTTAAACTAATGGTTAGAAAGTAAAAAGCAATATGCAAAAGTATATACCTAAAGGGTAGCTGTGCGCTCTCTACTTTCCTGGGTTGACAGCACAGGCGTGTGTTCACACTAGGACCGACACAAACACACAAGTGCTGTGCTGTGTTATGACCTTACAACGGCAGTGTCGATAGCTTGTTTCTTTATGTTTTTAAAATTTTTGACAAGGATTTATGAAATCACAGACAAGAAAGTATTTATTTGTGTTGTTTAGTAAACTGTTGTTAGGTAAAATTTATTTACTCATTTATTTAGCGTACATGCATATTCAAGTGTCTGCAGGTGCATATTTGTGTGTTACTTCATATGCGTATTTACAAATGTGTATGAAAGCCAAGAGCAATTTATAGTATCCTTCTTAGAAGATGTCCACCTGTTTGCTTTGTTTTGTTTTGTTTTGTTTTTCTTTATTCTCTACCTCAAGACATAGCCATACCAATCTTAGGTATATACCTAAAGGATGCTCAATCATACCACAAGGACACATGCTCAACTATGTTCGTAGCAGTGTTATATGCAATAGCCAGAACCTGGAAACAACCTAGATGCCCCTCAATTGAAGAATGGATAAAGAAAATGTGGTACATTTACACAATAGAGTATTACTCAGCATTTTTTTTAAAAAAAAACTAACAACATCATGAAATTTACAGGCAAATGGAACTAGAAAAAAATTATCCTGAGAGAGACAACACAGACCTAGAAAGACAAACATTATTTTTGATACTATAAATGGATGTTAAATGTAAAGTAAAGAATAACCAGGCTACAATCCTCAGCCACAAGGAGCTAGGTAACAAGGAGGACCCTAAGAGGGGCACATGGATTTCCCTGGGAAGGGGAAAAAGATGAGATCTCCTGGGTAACCTGGTGGGGTTGGCAGGGGAGGAGGGGAGGAAGGAGATGGGAACCTGAGGAATCCGGTTGGTCATGTTGGGTACAACATGGAGGGAGAGAGTAATAAAAGATATCTTGATGGGGGGTCATTTTGGGGTTAGAGATACACCTAGTGCCAGGGAAACTCCCTGGAATCCACAAGGATGACCCCAGCTGAGACTCCTAGCAATAGTGGAGAGGGTGCCTGAACTGGCCTTCCCTGTAGTCAGATTGGTGACTGCCCTAATTGTCATCAAAGAGCCTTCATCCAGTAACTGATGGGAGCAGATGCAGAGATTCACATCCAAGCACTGGGCTGAGTTCTGGGAATCCAGTGGAAGAGAGGGAGGAGGGATTATATGAGTAAGGGAGGGGAGGCGGTCAGGATCTTGATGGTTCAGGGAAACCCACAGAGACAGCTGACCTGAGCTTGTGGGAGCTCACGGACTCTGGA
>LOJH01042788.1:0-14124 GCA_001685095.1 Ellobius talpinus
TCCCCCTCCCTTCCTAGCTTTTACTATCTTCAGTGAGAAATGCCACACGTATTCTGACATCTCAGGATGGCAGATTGACTATTTTAAGATTTTCCAGGCTTCAACCGAATTTGTGACATGGGGTAAATTGTGGGCACACAATTCCTGATCATTGCAGGTTAACCGCAGTGGCTCATGCATCCCAAAGACAGACCATTGGATAAAACCCAAATTCAAAGCCAGCTCCCGTCCAGTGCATGAACTTCCTCTACACCTTTGCTCCAAAGGACTTCAACCCATTTCTTCTTTAGCATGTTCATTACAAAACAGTCCTTCCAGGTTGAACCAAAAATCTTCTTTTCCGGTAACTTCTAACCACCAGTCATAATTACACACCCTTGAGCTACACACAATAGATCAAAGTCTTTATCCACATGATAGCACTTGAAATATTTCAAGTCGAAGTAGGATTATTACCATCCCTGCCTACTGAGCAGTTGCCACATGCCAGCACAGAATTCTCACTCTGTGGCTTCCTCATGGGTAGCTGTTGGAATTTCGGCTTACAAGCAAGGATGCAAAGGCAGGACATGGACGTAAAGTCATGAGTCCATGGGTCTGATGGTCATACGTCAGCATCTTCCAGCAAAGAATTACAAAGAGTCCAAGGGTTGAACCCTCCAGGTTGTCTCAAACTTAGATATGTCATGGTAGATGAATGGGATATGCTTAAGAACATGTGGACTTGATTTATTGCTTTTAATTACTGAGACTCATGGTGTGCTGGCCTCTCTTTGTAGTCCTGTCTTGAATCTGAAAGCATCGTGGTGAGCCAGTGGACAGCTTTGGGAGATGCCATCTCTTTGTAACCATCCTCTGAGTATTCCTGTCCATCCTGGCACCTCACTATTTACTTCTTAGAGTTATGCTGTCCCAGCTTCCTGCAGAATGGGCTCTGCCTCTTGTTTCCAGCTCTGTCTGAGTTGCTACAACCTTCTGCCACTTTGCTGTTGCCTACAAAGGCCAGGATGGTTAAACCCCTGGGTAGACATGTAAGGAACATATCCATTTTTTATTGTCATGTAACAAACCATCCCAAAATATACTGACATAAAGTTACCACCCTTAAAGCCTGACATTATGGGCAGTGATTTGGGCAGGAGAAGTTGCTGTTCTCAGCTCCACACTGTCTGATGTCTCGGATGGATAGTCAAGAGCAAAAATAGTTTGCCACCCAATACTGGGACCATTTGAAGGTACCTCTCACACACACCTATCAGGAGAGAGAGAGCAGCTATCAGCTAGGACCTTGGCTGGGCTACTGGTCAACACACGGCTCTCTGTGTGATCTTTCCACATGGACTAGCTTGGACTTCCTCACAACATGGTGGCTGGATTTCATGGGTCCTAAGAACAAGTGTTTCCAGACAACAAAATGGAAGTAGGTGGTAATTTCATGCTCTGATCATAGAAGTCACATAGCATCACACTATTCTAGTCTACTGGTGAGGCACTGAACACAGGTCTTCCCAGACCGAAGGCCAAGGGACATGGGCCCCACCGTTCAATAAATAAGAGTGTGTAGGATGAAAGAGTATGTGTTGGAAAAAATACAATTTTTCATGGAGAAAAAAGAAACATAAAGACCACTAGCTGACACGGAGCTCCGGAGCAGGACCTCTGTATCATTCCAAACTGTATCTAATTTGGAGATTCTTCACTCTGAAAAGCCTGAGGATGCCTCTTCCACTAATGCTTAAGGTGGAAGATAAGAGACCTGCCTACATCCCAAAGGATCCCTCCCTTAGCTTCTTCCATAGAATGAGACCCCCATAAAGCACCAAGGACAACAGAAAACTCTAGGTTATTGGCTTAAAGTTTCTAGATTTTACCAGCATAGGCTTCTATTTCCCAGCTTCTTTGTTATTGGGGACCAAGTAACTAAGTTCATGTTCATTACCCCAAGAAGAACTGCTTCACACTGAAGAGTTAGACTTCAACGAGAGACCCTTTAGGACTCTCTGCCCCTTGCTGTGGTGGCTGGTAACCATGACAGCAGTAGTAGAACACGTGCTGTTTTGACTTATCCTGGAGAGGTGTGGATACATTTCTTTTCACCCCAGATAGGGTACCAATGACGATCCTAAAACATGATTATACTCAAGCCCAGGCTGGTGAACCAGTGAGTTATTGGGATGACTTGGAGCATCACAGGTGACTCAAAGACAGTCGCACCACCAAAGGGACTAGCCCAACATGGGCAACAACTCATGAAAGCTGGGTTTCCGGGGCTTCCTGCCTGACTTGCAGGCAGCTGCACCAAAGACACTGTGCTCTCCCCAGAAACTTATGCTTATGGAACTCAAGTGAGCCCAGAGAATCTTGTGACTTTCTGAGCCTCCTGGGCATGTAAGTTTTATTAATATCCTTAGTCTTATGAGCTAACATCCTCCAAGAATGTTTCACTTTGGAGAAAATGGCTCACAATACCTGGCAGCCACTGAGGGGGCATGGGGAATGAAAAGGAAAGCATGAACTTTGCTCTGTCGAGCCATCATAATTTGAGGAAGCATTTATTACCACAGCATCACTAGCCTATCCTCAGCAAGTGACCCAGGAAAGAAGACAGACATTCAGGCATCTCCAAAGAGCATCAGGAAAGACTGAAGGAAGAGCAGTTGGGAAAATTATGTCAACACTTTTCTCTTCCCTGGCCTCCCGAAGTCTCATGACCTTATGACAAGACTCTTCTGACTTGGGCCTCGAATTCCTGTCTCTCTCTACCCCTGCGACTTCGCCTCCAATGTATTTCAGCTGGACCTATTCTCTCTCCGCAAACATCTGAAGGGTAACTTAGAAACAACACCCTGCCGCCAGAGTCAAATCTGCTGTATTTAGGAGCCCCTCCCCGACGTCACCCCCCAGTCTGAATGCTAACAACGCTCACTAGGCAACATCCTCTGACTCCTGCAGGCTGGTAAAGATGCCAATGCTTTGTCAGTATGGGGCATGAAGTATTGCTGCCCCCCTCCCCTGCCGCTGCTACCACCACTGACTGAGAGCCTTTGGAAGACGCCAGGGGCTGACAGCATTTGAGGCATCCCTGAACGCATATCCTGCCAGGCAGGAAGAAGAGGAAATCTTCATGCTGCTGGCTTCCCAGCTCACAGCACCCCACCAACAACCAAGGGGCCTTGTTCAGACCATTGTCTTGCCGGATAGGAACAGAGGCCCCCAGTTCTGGCAGAAGCAGCTGGGCTCCACGCCTGGGCGGCAGGAGGTGGCCAGAGCTTATCCGAAACTCCCTACCCCGCCATCTGCTGCTCTGAGCTCCTATGGCTGTCTGATTTTTTTTAAAATAAGTTCAAGGGGAAAACAAAGCAAACTTGTAGAAAACAATGTGAAGGGTTGAAAGAATTTATATTTAGAGTCTGGCCAAGAAAAAAAGTGCATTTTTGTCATCTTGAGTTTCATAATTCTATGGTTTTCATCAAACTTTGAAAAGAACAACAAACGGCAGTATTCCTTTAACACACTTGGCGTGGACTCCGGGGATCTCTGTTTAGTCCCTCTTGTCCCCTTAACATCATCCTAAATCCTGCCCCGTCTCTTAACAGACCAGCAGCTTCCTCCGGGGACAATCGCTCTTTTTAAGCCACACAAACCTTTGACAACATTCATTACGCTTGGGTTGTTTTCCCCTTCGGTGGTCTTAAACGTACTTTCCCATACAGGCGAAGTCCTGTAATCATTCGCTTAGCTTCATGGGGCACAGGTGAACGGCTGATGCAAGAGGGGGTGTGGCATAGAATCCACTACATAAAGGACAGCTATCTAAACACCTGGCTTTCTGTGGCTACGCTGAGCATCCAGAAGCGGAGGCTGTGGGAGTTTTAGGGTCCCAGCTCTGTCCAGCCTTGTCCCAAAGAGCAGACAGTATCAGATCATCTGAACACTGTATCAGTATTAGCCAATGGGATTAAGAAAGACATGAGGCAAGCCTCCTCTAGGCTTGGCCAGCACACACCTCCATGCTCATCTTCCTGGTTTCAGGAAGGCAGAGCCATGTAATGGGATGGTTCTGGGGATAGTAGCAGAAAAGAGACTCGTGGTATCAAGCATGGAGCTCCCAAGGGCTATTGTTGCAGGTTTGCTCCTCAGATCCAGCTACACAACAGAGCTGAAGAATGGTTGGGGGTTAAATGCAGAGGAAGAGGTGGAAACATTCTAGACCAAGAGAGTGGTCCTGGGCAAAGCCCACGCGATGAGATGGGGAACAGGGAGGAGGTGGGAAAGGCCCATGAGTGTAGACAGTGTGGGTCTGGAAGACTCAAGATAAGACGGCAGAGGCTGGTGGGAGCCAGTCTGTGATTCGTGCACTAGCCAAATGATGATGGGCTGACAGGCTTCATGCTGGCTCCTGTTCCTCCTGCCCCTCGCTCTGCCTGGGGTCCCTGGCTGCTTGTTTTCAAGACCCTGCTAGCCTGTCGTCTCCATCGCTGAGGGCCTTTGGGAAGAAGCTGTACTTTTCCATCCTACAGTGAGCTGCCCACATCAAAGCCTGCGAAGCCACAGGCATCCGAGGAGTCACGGGTCAGATATTTAATTATTCTAATCTAGAAGTCTGCTCTTCTCGCTTTGCCAAGAACAGAAAGTTCCTGTTGGAATATTAGGGTAGATCTCTGGAAAGGTGGGGTCTCATCCTTGATCCACAAAGTGCTCAGACCTTTCAAGGTTTCCAAAGCTTGTAACTAGAGATGTCGCTCCTTACCCACAACATAGACAAGGCAGGAACATACCACACACACACACACACACACACACACACACACACCCCTGCCATGTTCACAGCAGAGAGAGAGCAGGACGGTTTGAGATGTGTTTTATTTTTAGAACAAGCCATGGTCAGAAACAGGCACGGTTGTACAGGCCTGTAACTTCAGCTCTCTGGAGGTAGACAGACAGGAGGATCAGGAGGAGTTCAAGGTCGTCTTCACTTACACAGAAAGTTCATGGCCATCCTAAGTACGTGAAACCCTGTTTCACTCTCTCCCACAAAATAAAAGCCATTTTTAAAATGGGGGGTCCAAGTAGGTCTGTATTAATAAACAGCTTTGTTGATCCACTGAAATCAGATAAAGAAATTACTGAAAAACACATTACCTCATCTACAAAGCTTAGGACATTTCCTCCCCTTTTTGCTCTTTTTTTTCTTTTCTTTTTTAATCTTTGAGAAAGATAATGAAAGAGGGGGCTTGAAGCCCTGATTCTATTGATGTTCGGACACACAACTGCTGGGTTTAAGAACCATAGGAGATCAAAGGGAACGGGCCCATTCCAGTAACATTATAGCAGCACTAGAAGAGGGAGTGGGTCTCATTTGGAAGCTCAGAGGCTGGGAGTCGTTAGTACACCTTCATCTGAGCCGAGGACAGAAGGAAAAAGTGCTCAAGATTCCAGGGGATTAATTAGGAGTGCGGCTGAAACCGGCACAGAAGCTGCACGCACGGTCCACTAACGTCCCAGTAGCAACCCCATCCAAGAGGAGACATGGAAGGCAGTGACTCTCCCCTAGCCTCAAAAGAAACTCTGACCTGACGTTTTAACTGGCTTAGAGCCATCAAGTCCATTCTTGCTGGAATCTGAGATTAGAAGTTGGGGAAAGCAGAGGTGGAAAGACAGCAGCAGGTTCAGAAGCCAAAACACTGTATCAGCTCTCAGTCTCGTGTGTGTGTGTTTGTGTGTGTGTGTGTGTGTGAGAGAGAGAGAGAGAGCACGCGTGAGTACTCACACAGGCGTATTGAATGTGCAAGGGTGTGGCATGCAGAGACCAGGGAACAACCTTGTAGGGTGCTGTTCCTCCTCAAGCAAAATCCATTGTTTTGAGCCAGAATCTCTCACTGTGGATTAGACCTGTAGGCTGGCAGGCCAGCAAGCCGCAGTAGTCTGCCTGCCTCCCCTATCTACCCCAGCACTGGAATTACAAGGACATGTCCACCTTCCTTTTATTATGTTGGTGCTAGAGGTCACGCTCGGGTCCTCATGCTTGCAGTCGGGTCCTCATGCTTGCAGGGCAAGCCCTTGACAAAAAGAGCTTTCTTCCCAGTCCCATTCTGCTCTTCCCATGGCTATTCCAGTGATTTCCCACGCTTCTTGTAGGGAATCTAAGAAGAGCCTCACTACCTAAGACCAGCTCTGCTGGGAGGAGGATGTTGGACAGGTGTGACTGAGCAGGTGGCAACACTGGGGAGGAGCCACCTGGGTGGTCCTTCTAAATACCAACAGCTCCCTAAGTCAAGTGCTAATATAAAGAGTTAAATGGTGTGTTAAATACTAAAGTGTGGACACTCCAGGCACCTGTCGACATTCTTCACTCCAGAGTCCTTGCTCATCAGAAGAGCAGGAAGGAAAAAGCCCAAGATAAGGTGCTCCATCCTAAACTAGTCATTGCAAAGGGAAAGCCACCCTCACTAGGACAGTCTTTGAAACCCATCAAAGAGGGTGCCTTAAGATACCAAGTGATTTCAGCATTCACGTGTAAACAGGGAGGTGCCTTAGCTTCAAAAAGGTGAGAATCAGGGCTGGAGAGATGGCTTGGTGGTTAAGAGCATGAGTTGCCCTTCCAAATGGACCCAAGTTCAATTCCCAGTGCTCACACGACAGCTCATGCCTGTCTGTAACTCAGTCCCAGGGAATCTGACACTCTCACACCAATGCATGTAAAATTAAATAACTTATTTTTTTCCAAGGCTGGGGAATCATATTTTGAAAGCACGCATGCAGCCCTGCTTGCTCATCCCCTCTAAAAGGCAATGGCAATCGCTTTATGAAGACCCAGAACCTGTTTACCTCCTCCCAGTAGGTCAGGTGCTTACTGAGAGATTTATGTATAAGACTTTAATATCTCAGAACCACCCAGGGAGGAAGGTGGGTACCTTATTAGCCCATTTGACGGATGAAGAAATTGGGACTTGGAGCTGTCGAATGATTGTGTACCATCACTTAGCCAGGGAACGACAGAGCTGTATTTGAACCTCCCTTCTCCCGAACCCCCAGTCCATGCTCTTTCCATCAGCTGCCCACTGGCCTCTCTGGATGTAGTTGATCAGGTGTCCAATGACGGGGATTTGAATCTTCAAGTCAGCAGAGCAATGGTGGCACGGACTGATATTCTAGAGCCTGTGATCTTGCGCAGACTCTGGAAGGGAAAATTTACTTAAAATAACCACTTGGGGCTGGAGAGGTAGCTCAGGCAGGAAAGGGCTTATCTTGTGAGCACAGGACAAAGACTGGATTCCCCAGAGCCTGAGTGGAAAATTCCGGCATGGTGACACTCTTCGGTATTCACAGCACCAGGGGAGACAGAGACTAGAGGAACCCTAGTTGGTCAATCTAGCCCAATTGGCAAACACCAAGCCAGTGAGAGACCTTGTATTAAAGGAGGCGAATGGCATTCTGTATGACACCTGAGACTAACTGCCAGCCTCCACGGGCTCCCACACTTTCTCCCACACCACACACATCTGAAAAAGACAAAATCTTGCCTTGTTGTTTTCCCTTTGATCAACCTACAGTCGAGTGAACCAGCCAGGAATGCTGTATGCTGACTTTCTCCCTCTCTTGGGCTTGGCTACCTTTCTTCCTCAGTTCAGCTCACCTGGCTAGGGGTCCTACCACCCACAATGCACTGGGCCCTCCTACAGCAACCATCAATCAAGAAAAATGCCCCCCCAGACACGCCCACAGACTAATCTGAGGGAGGCAACTCTTCAGTTGAGTGTCCCTCTTCAAGCTGACAACAAGGCTTAGCCATCACACAGGGGCATGATGTCGCCAGCCTGTATTCTCTTGTTGCCTATGCCATCCTCTCTGACACGCACGACATCTCTACAAAGCATGAGCCTTCAGCCAGTTTTTCAGGAAAAGAGACTAGAATCCAGGTTGTGAAGTATGCCAGGCCTGTGCAGCTCTCAGTGATAGAATGGACTGTGAATCCAGGGTTCCCACCTCTCCCTCTTCCCTGTGGACACAGCGACAGTTCCCTAATGACCCACCTCATGTTCTCCTATGCCCTGGTCTTATGTTAGACTCTGCCATCAAGCACCCTGTCAGAGACCTGAAATCTTGGGGTAGGGGAGATAGCTCAGTCAGTCAAGTAATTGCTGCACAGGCATGGGCTCCTCAGTACCGGTGTGAAAAGCCAGGCATGGTGCGTGGTGTGTATCTGCAATCCCAGTCCTGGCGTTCACTGACCAGACAGATTAGCTTAGTAAACAAGCCCCAGGTCTCATGAGAGACCTTGTCTATTTAAAAAATACAGTGGGCAACTCCAGAGGAACAATACTTCAGGTAGACCTCTGGCCTCTGTATGTACATGCACACATGTGCACACATGTACACACATGAATATGAGAGTACATGGGCACACACACACAGAGATTTGAATCCTTTCTTGTCTTCTCAACATCTGGTGGCACCCACATTAATCAGTGCCAAATTCACAGCCTCTCTGAGTCCTTTATTATTTGCCAGTGCTTTAGTCTGCTCTTCCAATAATGGTCTATAGAAGTGCAAAGACACTAGCAAAGGGAGCATTACAAACATTCAAAATACGGGTGAGGATGTTGCTGGTAGCCTACTTGCCCTGTATGCACAAATCCCTGGATTCCATTCAAGCGCCTCATGAATTATGTGTGGTGGTGCGTGTCTTCAATCCCAGCATATGAGAGGTGGAGCAGGGGAAGCAGGAGGATTAAAAAAAAATTCAAGGTCATTTTCAACTACACAGCAAATTCAAGACTGGCTTAGACTTGACCAAGAATCCTATCTTTACAGGGGAAAAAAAAAGAGGAAGGGAGGGACAGAGTGATAAGAGGGGAAGTAAGGAGGAAAGAAAGTGAGAGAGGGAAGGAGATAGACAGATGTAGAGAGAGATTGATTGATTGGTTCAAAATAGCATGGTAACTACATGTGGTGGTGTATTTATAATCCAAGCGCTACAGAGGCTAATGCAGGAGGACTATACATTTAAGGTCAGCCTAGTCTACACAGCAAGACTTCGTCTCCCCCACACCACCAAATAGACAAACAAAAAACAGTATTTGTTCATGAAAACCACGTGAAACTCAGCTAAAGAGTTGCTTTATGGCTTCCGCTGCTGCATCCGCAGCCATGAGTATGTTCAAGCTACAGAAGGGACTTGCCTCTAGTGTCCTCCACTGGGGTAAAAATGTCTGGTTGAACCCCAGTAAGACCAGTGAAATTGCCAATGCCAACTCTCAGCAGATCCGGAAGCTGATCAAAGAAAGATAGGCTGATCATCCGGAAGCCTGTGACAGTCCATTCCCAGGCTTGATGCCGGAAAAAGACTTGGGCTCGACAGAACGGCAGGCATCTGGGCATAGGGATGCAGAAGGGTACTGCCAATGCTCTAATGCTCAAGAAGGTGACCTGGATGAGAAGGATGCAGATCCTGTGCTGACTTCTCAGGGAGATATCATGGATCTAAGAAGCCTGACAGCCATATGCTGGTGTGGGATTCCCCTCTGTATGTTTTAAATATGCTTTATTACCATTGGTTAATAAAGAAGCTGCTTTGGCCTATGGCAGGGCAGAATATAACTAGGTGGGAAAAGTAAACTGAATGCAGGGAGAAAGAAGGCAGAGTCAGGTAGACGCCATGTATCCACCCAAGAAAGCAAGATGTGAGGTAAGAAACCACAAGCCTCGTGGTAAAATATAAAATAATAAAATAGAAATGGGTTAATTTAAGATCTAAGAGCTAGCTACAAATACGCCTAAGTTATTGGTCAAACTGTGTTGAAATTAATGTAGTTTCTGTGTGATTATTTGGGTCTGGGCAGCCGGGAAACGAAAGTACAGTTTCCATTTAGATTATGCATCACAGCCTGTACCTGAAGGTCAAAGGCAATGTCTTCAAAAACAAGCAGGTTCTCATGGATTCTGCAAGAAGCTCCTGGCTGACCAGGCTGAGGCTCCTAGGTCTGGGAGCACCTCCAGGAGCATCCCCAGGCAAAGAAAGGGGAGATCATCAAGACTCTATCCAAGGAGGAAGAGACAAAGAAAGAAAGCTCCCCTCTGTCTGTGCATAGTAGGCTGCCTGTGGCCTCAGTGGATAAATCATTAAAATAAAACAAGCCAAAAAAAGGAGTCCCTTTGCGTTGGAAATTCATTACAAGTGGGCAATGGCAAATCTATTGCATTTTATTTCAGAAGTTTTAAGTCCTGTCTCCATCCCTACTGAAACAGACTGTTACATCTCTTATATCTATGAAAACTGATACAACCTTTTTGGAAAATAATTTGACCATATATATTAACAGCTATAAAAACAGTCATTCCCTTTCACCTAATACTCCAATTCCTAGGAATTTGTGCCAGGGAAATAACTCAAAATAAGTAGAAAAAAACCTTAGCTGTATATAGTTGTTTATTACATCTTTAGAATAACAGGAAATCTAAAAGCAAAAGAAATATCGAATTCTACTGGGACAGTAAAGAAAATGTTGGTGATTACCTCAGTGTTATATTGGACAACTGAAAATTTAGGTAGTAATTTGAGGGGGGGAATAGGGGAAGTGATGTCGATTGAAGTATATTTGCCCCCCATTACAAATACGTAAAACATATATTTGCACAAATGAAAAATGGAAGGGGCTGCAGAGGAATGTAAATAATGTGTGTGATTGATTGGTGGGATTACGGACATGCCCTCTTTGATGCTTTTGAGTTGGAAGGAAATGTTTCAAAAGCCCCTTTGAGGCTCTCTAGTAAGGAGATGAGCGGGAACTCCAGCCACAGGCCTGCAGGGAGGGGGTGTTCTGCAGAGTTCTGCTTTGCCCATGGCAGCTGGCCAGCTCCTCACACTGAAGCCATGGCTGCCCTACTTCTGGAGGGCTGGAAGAACCTTTCTTTGGAGGCTTTCCATCCCAGGCGGGCACCTCATTCACAAGCGTAGATGAAGAATGTACTATTGGGTCCCTGAAGAAGGCAGCCCTGGGCTCTGGGCCCCTGAGAACATGTGATGGTCTCCGTTCTACCATTTTACCTGGGTTAGTTAGGAATGTAGCACACGCCCTTTCTGAAGGAGTAAAACATACCCACGGTCCAAGCAGAAACATGGTCAGGCCTGGGAGACCCCTACAGATTCTGGCAAGGGCAGATGGATGATGACAGCTGTTCCAGGAAGCTCTCATGGACAGCATTCTATTTCTCTGGGTCCAGTAGGCTTGAGTCTAACTTCACTGCCCACTTATGATTGGTGGGTGACAAATCCAACCATATGTGTCCCACCTGTTATGATACGTCATGAGTGGAGACCTTGGTGGCAGGTCCCATGGCAGGTGGGTCCAAACCACAGCTGGAGAGGGACAGACAAATACACTACACAGAGTGTGGAGTTTATTGAGATAAAGGGTAGAGGGAAGGGGAGGGAGAGAGAGAGAGGGGAAGAGAGGGGGGAGAGAGGAGGGAGAGAGAAGTGGGGGAGAGGGAGAGAGGCAAAGGTCTGCTTGCCTCTTCAGAAGAAGGGGGGATTGGAAGTGGGCGGAGCTTGACTCTTGAAGGGACCTTTGCACCTGTGTAATTAATTTTCTCATTACCGATGGTTGTGAACCACCATGTGGTTGCTGGGAATTGAACTCTGGACTTTTGGAAGAGCAGGCAGTGCTTTTTTAACTGCCGAGCCATCTTCCTACTTGCCAAAGAGGGGTGAGGTGCCAGAGGTGCCAGGTTCCCAAGGGGCAGGGCCAAGGTGTACTTAGATACTAACACCACCTAGGTGCTCTTCAGCTGAGCTCCACTCAACCTTCTACATACCACGGTCTCCTTCCCCCCAGCCCACCGTGTGTGTGTGTGTGTGTGTGTGTGTGTGTGTGTGTGCGCGCGTGCGTGTGAGATACATGTATGTGTGCATGTTCATATGTATAGGTGCAGATGTGTACAGAGGAATCCAGAGGCCGATCTCAGGTGCTGCTCCTCATGTGCCATCCACCATGCTTGTGAGACATACTCTCTTATTGGCCTGGGCTTCACCGATTCAGCTAGACCAGTGAAGCCAAGAATCCTCCTGTCATTGCCTCCCCGGCACTGAGTTACAAATGGGTACCACTAAACCCAGCTTTGTTTAATTGCATGTTAGTGTTATGTACATGCGTGTGTGCATGTATGGCCTGTGCACACATGTGGAGCTCAAAAGACTTGCAGAGCTGGTTCTTTCCTTTTATCATGTGTGTTCAAGTCCAGAGCTTGAACTCAGGCCTTGGGGCTTGACAGCCAGGGCCCATGGAGCCATTCTGCTAGCCCCAAGCCTAGCTTTTGTGCATGGGATCTAGGGATAACTCAGGTCCTCATGCATGCCTGGCCAGCACGTGACTGGCTAAACCATCTCCCCAACCTTTCCCTCCTTTCTCTCTTGCACCCCATCCCCGTCCTGTTCATGCCTCCTTCCCTGCACCCCAACCTGACCTTAGGTCTGTCAATGACACAAACCAAGGGCACAGGGACCCAGCACCACCAGGACTGATTCATTCAGATGGGCCTTGCAGATGCCGAGTTGGCTTCATCCATTTTGTCCTTGCTGAGCAGTTCCAGATCTGGCCATTTGCTGGAGGCCTGGGTGAGGCTGTCCACAGTGACATTCTGTGAGTAAACACCCCTTTATCACAGGCAGGGTGGTTGCCGACAGTGGCTTTCATCTGGCTCCACACAGAAGGGACAGAGAATCAAGCCTTTGGCTGATCAAAACACAGCGGGCGGAAAGCCAGCAGGAGCCCATTGTCCTTGCTGCCATCTTGGACTTCACTCCCACGCAGCTGCCTTTGGTTTTTAAACAGCATTTGTTTGGGGGACAGTGATCTAGCCAAGGCTGGCACCGGACTCAAAGGAGTTTGCAACTGGGTAACTCCAAATCACAATGATTGCTCTTAGCCTTTCCTCTCTTGGCAGGTGTCCTCTGTCCCAGAGACCATGGGCAAATCTGCTCAGGAAGAAACTTGGGGAAGAGAGGCCAGAATTCATTAGCAGGGAGATATTATAAGTGATGTCTTCTTAAACGTGATTGCAACTTTCAGGCCCAAAGGTAAATCAAATCAGACTAATCCAGGATAAGTTAGCAAGGACGCCTCTTCAAGGATGTTGGGGAAAATATGTTTCTGCCTGCTGCTTGTACAGCAGGAATTCCACCCGAGTTCTGGGGGCGGGGGCGGGGCATTTAAGAACAAGAGAGCAGTTTTAGATGTCTTACTTGAGGGAGGGCAAGATGGCTCAGTGGGAGAAGGCGCTTGCTGCCAAGCCTGATTGATGACCTGAGTTCAATTCCCTGGATCTACGTGCTCTAACACAGTGAGAAGTCTTCCTGCTGCTGCTCTCAGCTGAGCCAGGGCTGCTCGACCCTGCTCGACGATGTGACACCAGGGACTGAAATTATCTTCATCCTGGGAACTGTGCTTTATAAAATGCTGGGCAGTATTTTTGGTCCCTTACTAGAGGACAGTATCACCCCTTCACCCATGACAATCAGAGATGCCTCTGTCATGTGTCCAACCTGTGTGAGGTTGCAAATAGCTTAGCTCAGGTACGAAACTGAGCCCAACATACAGTCATAAATGCAATTAAAACATGATGAGATACTCTTATGACACTCCTTTCAATTGATTTGTGCAGTTCTCAAGGGTGACAACATTTTATCAGTGACAACATTGCATTGTGATCGCCAAAGGATGGACACAGGCTAAGGAGCTGGATCAGTCTATGAAGTGCACAGCTTGCCACCACAAGGCTGAATTCTGTGCCCAGAACCCATGTTTCAAAAGCTGGATGTGGTGGGATGCTTTTATAACCCCTGCTCAGAGGAGATGGAGAAAGGTGCGTGTCGCCAGAGCTTACTGCCAAGTTCCTGGCAAACAAAACCGCTCCTCAGAAGAAAGAAAATGAGGACAATGGCTGAGCAATAAACACCCAAGGTTGATCTCTGACTGCCACATGAACAAACAGACATGCTCTCCTCTCACTCTCTTCTCTCTCTCCTCTTTCCTTTCTCTCTCTCCTCTCTTTTATCTACCCTCTTTCTTTCTTACACACATGCCCACATGTGTAGTGAAAGGGGAGTGGGCCTGCTTTTCGTCC
>LOJH01042789.1:1561-14124 GCA_001685095.1 Ellobius talpinus
CTCTCTCTCTCTCTCTCTCTCTCTCTCTCTCTCTCTCTCTCTCTCTCCCTGGTGCATATCTGCACTCCTAGGTGCCCTTCCCCACTAATAAATCTACAGTGATTTCTGTTGCATGGTGTAATCTTTGAGGCAATCTTAGCCACAGTCTATCGGCCAATGTATTCCTTGCACAGAAAACCTAAAAGAAATTGAATAAGAAGAAACAGTGGACAAGAAAGAAAAAAATAGATTTTTCTGGCATTTTTTTTGATTTCCTTAAATATTTATGCTTATTGATGAAATTCTAGACATTTCTAGGCTTTCATTTCATTTCTATGCATACATTTCATTCATTTGTAGTAAATTAAAAAAAATAAGTGGTTTTTCTCTTAAATTTTTAATAGGAAATAAGACAATTATGACAATTGTCATAACAGTGTCCACAGTAATTTTAAACAATCATATTATTTTACTATAATTTTAATAATCAAAATCAAGTAGAAACTTGGGCACTTGCCAGTAGTTAAAAAGTACTGACATTAATATGGTAGCACTTTCTAAAATGTTCATTTTCTCCCCAAAGACAAGGTTTACAAAGCGACTCAGAATAACTTCAATTCTAGGGATGTTTTAATTTTGATCAAAATTTATGCCAAGCATAGAGATACTATGTCATAATAAAACTGCATTTTTGGTGCATTACTTGATGATAAACTGCAATGCCATTACTGTTGTATTACAAGCTACACTTCAAGCAGCAAATCATCCTTTGCTTATATTGGCATTTAATGTCACACCCTAATGAATATGAATTGTTTTATGCTTTATAGTGTAACATAAACCCAAACAATCTCTCTGAAAATTAGAACTTGAATAAAACCTTTAGACTCATGGGCAGAGGTTTAAAATAAATTGGAGTAGGACACTGAATAATTTCTTTTCCTGCTTTTCTCTTTTAGGAAACACTTTCTTTCATATTATTGTTGTTGTTAAAAGGTTTCTTCCTTAAAATGGACTACATTGGTCAGGCAGTGTTGGCACATGCCTTTAATCCCATCACTTGGGAGGCAGAGGAAGGTGGATCTCTGTGAGTTTGAGGACAGTCTGGTCTATAAGAGCTAATTCCAGCACAGCTAGGGCTGTCACACAGAGAAACCTTGTCACTAAAATCAAACAAACAATCAAACAAACAAATAAAAACAAAATGGACTACATATTAATAATCTCCTTTTCTTGATTTCTTATTCTTTCTCCCTTTTTCCTGGCAAGAGGATAATTGGTCTTAACTTTTTCATACAGTCTAATTTATTTGAAAATAATATCATCTAATATGCTAGCTGGATTTTGCTAAGCTGACACAAATATACAAACCTAGATGTATTAGAAAAATGGGAACATCACCTGAGAAAATATCTCCCTAAGATTTGCCTACATAAAGCTTTGTATGTCAGAACATAGCTCAATGTGGGTGTAGTACCTTTGGGCTGCTGCTCCTCTGTGAATAAGAAAGCAGGCTCAGAAGTCTATGAGGAACAATCCAATAATTAGCATTCTTCCTTGGTTTCTACTTTCAGTTCCAGCCTTGAATTCCTGTCCTTATGTCTTTTGATGATGGTCTATGAAGTGGAAGTGTGAGATGAAATAAATCTGTCCTAAAATTGTTTCAATGATGGCATTTAAAACCCTAACTAAAGTATGTAAGACAAAATCTTCCTTTTAAAATGTGATTTTCAACACTGAAAAATGTGTTTATGTGTCTGTGTGTGTATTTAAGAGGGGGGAAGAAGTTAGACCACAATATTCAGAAGACAATTCTCTTTCCATTTTGGTGTTGTGGGATGAAAACTGTACCTATTGTAAGGTTAGAAACAAGCACTTTTTCCCAACAAGCTATCATGCCAGTCATTTAAATGCTTTTAAGTATATGTAGTTTATTATGAATAATTTTATATTCACTCTTCAATTGTATTGTCAAATAATTTTAAGTCAAAATTCCAAATATTAAAACAAAAATGGGGTACAGAAGTAAACAAAATTATCAACAGAGGAATCTCAAATGACCGAAGGACACTTAAGGAAATGTACACAATCATTAGCCATCAGGGAAATGAAAATCAAAACAACTCTGATATACCATCTTCCACCTGGCAGAATGGCTGAGACCAAAAACACCAATGATATCTTATGCTGGAGAAAATGTGGAGTAAGGGGAACACTCATCCATTGCTGGTGGGAATGCAAACTTGTACAACTACTCTGAAAATCAGTAGGGCAGTTTCTCAGAAAATTGGGAATCAACCTACCACAGGACCCAGAAATACCAGTCTTGGACATATACCCAAAGTTGCTCAATCATACTACAAGGACATTTGTTCAACTATGTTCATAGCAAAATTGTTTATAATAGCCAGAGCCTGGAAAAAAACCTAGGTGCCCCTCAACTGATGAATGGATAAAGAAAATGTGGTACATTTACATAATAGAGTACTACTTAGGAGTAGAAAAAGAATGACATATTGGAAGTTGCTTCCAAATGGTTGGAACTAGAAAAAAAAATCCTGAGTGAAGTAACCCAGCCACAAAATGATAAGCATGGTATGTACTCATAAGTGCATACTAGCTATAAAACAAAGGATGAAAAGCCTATATTCCATGACCCCAGAGGAGCTAAGTAACAAGGTGAACCCTAAGAAAATATATAGATTGACCTGGAAAGGGTAAATAAGCAATATCAGCTGACAAAATTGGGAACATGGGGGAGAAAGGGAGGACAGAAGGGGAAAAAGTGGAGAGAAGGGGAGGGGGAGGAAAATTTGAGGGACAGGATAGTCAAGATGGAGGAAGGACAGAGATGAGTAAAAGGAGACAGATATTTTGATTGAGGAAGCCATTATGGAGCTAGAGAGATACCTGGCACTGTGGAAATTCCCAGAAATTCACAAGGAGAACCCCAGCTAAGATGCTAAGCAAAAGAGGAAAGGGTGGCCAAACTGGCCTTGCCCT
Source organism: Ellobius talpinus (assembly GCA_001685095.1). Lineage (NCBI taxonomy): Eukaryota > Metazoa > Chordata > Mammalia > Rodentia > Cricetidae > Ellobius > Ellobius talpinus. The sequence continues at coordinate 4,544 of LOJH01042789.1, forward strand.
GTAATCAGATTGATAACTATCTTAAATGTCACCATAGAACCTTCATCCAGCAACTTATGGAAACAGAGGCAGACACATGCAGTGGAGCACTGGGCTGAGCTCGCAAAGTCCATTTGAAGAGTGTGAGGAATGAGAATATGAGCAAAGAGATCAAGACTAAGGTGGGAATACCCACTGAAACAGTCTAACTGAGCCAATGGAAGCTCACCACCTCCAGCCAGACAGTGAAGGAACCAGGATAGGACAAAATTGTAACCTATGAATATGGGTGACAGTTGTATGGCTGGTGCAGACTGTGGGGCCACTGGCAGGTGGCACCAGGATTTATCTCTACTTCTTATACTGGCATTTTTGGAATCCATTCTCTTTGGATGGATATATTGCTCAGTCTATATAAAGAAGGGCTTTGGACCTTCCCCAAAGCAATGTGCCTTACCCTCTTTGAGGAGTGGATGGGGGTAAAGTGGGGGATTAGGTGGAGGGAAGAGGAGGAGGGGAAAGAGTGGGACCTGGGTTTGGTATGTAAAAAGAAAAAAGATTGTTTTCATTTTTAAAAAATAAAATTAGAAAAGATTTGGTGGCTGATTTTACATAGCAATACCAATGGCCAATACTAATATAGCAATCCCAGTGGCTGAGAAACACAAAAGACAACAGAATATTTGGTAAATAATAAGAAAAGTCAAATAGTCCCACCTTTACAAGCATTCACGTAAACTGTGTGACTTATAGGAGAAATACTTGAGAAATGTCAAGACATGTCACTTATGCAGAAAAAATACAGTTATAATTACAGTAGAACAGCTATCACCTGTTTATTCATGTGTATTCACCATATAGGGGGTTATTAGAACAATTTTATCCACAAAATAATGTGCATCATTAATATTTACCTTTCATCCTATATTGGAACTATCACAATACATATTCATTGTCTGCTTTCTATTTAAAAATATATTTTTCTTTGAGCCATAAGTTGAAACTATTTTACACAAACTATCTTTCTTTACCTCTTTGACTTCCCTCCTTCCTTATTTCCTTTTTACAAATTTTAATATTTCTTGATAGTTTCATACATTTATATATTGTATGGGAAGCCTATCATCCTATCATCCCTTTTCTGTATCACATGTTCTGTTGCTGTCCTTTCAGAAAGTACCTAATAATGGCATAGTTTTATCAAATGGAATATATATTTTCTGTTTTTTATAAACCTCCATAGTAACTCCACAGTGTCTGAATGAGTTTATGCTCCCACCAACCATATATAAACTTTTGAAAATATCTGTGCCCAACATTTGATATAATATGCTTTTTTAAAAATATCTGCCCCTGTGATTTGACTGAGAAGCAATCTCAATGTAATTTTAATTTATGTATCTGTGAAGGGTAGTCTGGTTGAATACATTTTCATGATTATTTTGCTTTTGCACTTCACCACTTTAGAAGATTTATTAGTCCCTATATTGATTAAAATACTTGATTTCTCAAAGTGATTTTTGGATGTATTTCTAGATATTATTCCTTTGTATCCTATGTATAACATGAAAAATGGTTTTTCCCAGTTCTATGGATTTTCTCATTACTCGACTACCTGCTTACTTTGCTGTATGTGAGCTTTTTAATTTTATTATGTTTCATTTGAATTGTTGGTCTTATTTCCTCAATAACTAGATATAAATAGGGACTCTTCAATTATTTTCTAGCTGCCCAGACCCAAATAATTGCACAGAAACTATATTAATTACAACAGAGTGTGGCCTATTAACTAAGGCTTCTTATTGACTGGTCTCACATCTGAAATTAACCAATTTCTATTAATCTGTGTTGCCACAAGGCTGTGGCTTACCAGAAATGATCCAGGGCATCTTTCTCCTTTGGCAGCTACGTGGCCTCTCTTTGACTCTACCTACTATATATATATGCATATATATATATATATATATGTTCAGATATATATGTTCAGATTTCCCACCTGGATTTGCTCTGCTAAACCATTGGCTGAAACAGTTTTATTCATCAACCAATGAAAATCAACACATATACAGAAGGGCATGCCATATAATCTTCCCATTTCTGTCTAATTAAAAAGGAAAGCTTTAACTTTTACATAGCAAAATTGCATATAACAAAACATTTATCTAGCAAAACTTATGGTTACAAAATTTAGTCCATTTATATTTGGAAAACAGAGGAAAGTACTCTATCATCTATCCTATCTTTGTGGGTCTAAAATTTTGTATCCAATTTATTTCTTATCTTACCTAAGTGTTATAGAATGGCTGCTTGTGCATTTCTTGGCTGCCAAGACTCCCAAAATAACCACACAGAAAGTTTATTAATTAAATCACTGCTTGGCCCATTAGCTCTAGCTTCTTATTGGCTAACTCTTATATCTTACTTTTATCCATTTCTATTAATCTGTGTATCACCACCTGGCTGTGGCTTACAGAAAGGTTTAGACATGTCTATTCCCAGTGGCAGCTACATGGCATCTCCTGTCTCTGTCTTCTTTCTCTCAGCATTCAGTTTATTTTTCTCTGCCTACCTCTATTCTACCCTGTGCAGGCCAAAGCTGATTCTTTATTCATCAATCAATAAAACAACACATAGACTTAAGGACTTCCCACACCAACTAAGGAATACTATAAAAATAACTACATATTCTTCAATGTCATCAAAGTCCCCAGAACAATATAATACATCTAAGTAAACAGGAATGGCATTGTAAGTGACTTTCAAAACTCTAGAATTCAACACAATTCACTGCATTGACAGCCACCCAAAGTTCCTCTGTGGTGTTGGAGCATTTGTCTTCAGCCTACAGGCCCATAGTGTCTGGCTGAATTTTTCATGAAGCAAGAAATTTGGAAGACTGTTTTGCATATATTGGAAACAGTTTGTCAGTCACTTCCTTCTGTAACCTGCACATTGTCTGTCAGTTTCCTCTGTGAAGCAGGAACCATGAAGGATGTTTTTGTGTAAGTTCTGCATGTCCAGTTCATACAGTATGCAATTAAGCAGATCAGACAAGAACAGTTTCTTGCCCAAATGGCTAGCCTTGTCACATTGAAAGCAAATTCCATAATGAGTTTCTTCAATGACCATTAACCTTTTGAAGTAGATTGGTGCCACCAGAAGTAGATATGTCTCATTGTCAAGAAAAGTCTAAGTCATTAATACATTTAAATGCCATATTCTATAAGTCTTTGAATGTTATAAATATAATTGAAATATGTTTCTGCATATCTAGAAAACCTAATTAACATTACTACAAGTTTGACTACTATAAATGACTACCTATTAGTCTGTAATTACATATTATATTTTGAAATGAGCTGCACAAACATAATACCTTAAATAAGAACATATATATGTATATAAATATGGCATAACAAAATTGACCTTAAATTTTTCTCAATAGACCACAATCCATACCAATGCAAAGTATTCATCTCTATATTATATCCCTGCTTTTTTGAAAATTGACTGTGAACATTAATCACTTCCCATCAACCCCATTTAAATGGAAATAAATATTTATAAACAATCAGCTTTGGTATTTGTTCATAGTTTGCTCCAAACAGCTTCTTGCTATTTGTTGGGTAAAGAAATTTTAGATTTCACAGAGAACTTTCAGGGAGTCTTGTTCCATCAAACCACATCAGCCTGGTAGGAATCCACAGGTTCTCACATTCTGTGGAAGCAAAACCATAACCTTGTTTCCAAAGTAACACATTGTTAGACTTAATATTTGAGGTCAAGGTACCTCTAAAATATATATGCTGGTTTAGCTTACCAGCCCCCAGAATCAAATGTCTCTCTCCATCAAAAAAATTTTTAAACAAAACACAATAATATACATAATCCTGACTCCCTGTGTAAATTCCATCTTTACATGGCTTAGTTTTCTTGACTCTTTTAATTTATGTTATCTGTATTTTATATTACATTTACTATCTCTTTAAAACTTTATTTTTAAAACTATTATTTTTATTACTGTCTATACATTTTTTTCTTTTATCTCCCAAGCCTGTATACATTTATCCAACACTGTGACGAATTTAAACATCTTTTTTTCTTTGTCTGAATCTGTCTTTATTGTATATATAATCCTTTTCTGACCAGGAGCACATTCTCTTTAAGTGCTAAGTGGGCTTGGCTAGGGCCAACTCCATAGCCCTGCCTGTTGGCTCTGCCCTATCCAAAATGGCAGAGGTATGTTCACCACCTCTGTGAGCCACACTTACCAACTGAGCTCCAGGGATGCAGTTGGTCTATGTTGCTATTAAGCAACTAATAACATGCTGCTTACAAAGCCCTTTTAAATGCTGGGCCTCCTGAAATAGTCAGAGTTTGTGCTGTCAACACAAACCAGGAAGCCATCTTTAAAGAAGCCATGCAATTTTTGCTGCTAATACTGAATCAGTATGCCTTCTCTTAAAGGAACCACTCCTCTGCTCACTGTCAGCAAACAGATCACATCTGAAAAAAAGTGTGGCTACCAAGAAGCTGTGCTTGGCTCCTGTCTTTGTGGGTCTGTAGGTCCTCTTTTTGTTCTTAGCTTTTATTAAGTCTTATGGGAATCTAAGCCTCAGACCACGAGTGCCATTTTGTAAACAGAGACTGCTCGTTCCTTACCAAGCTGCCCAGACCCAAATAATCACATAGAAATTATATTAATTACAACACTGTTTAGCCAATGACTCATGGGTATTTCTAGCTATCTCTTTTATTTTAAATTAACCCATTTCTATTGATCTGTGTATCACCATGATGCTGTGACTTACAGGGTAAGTTTCTGTTCTGGTGTCTTTCTCCTTCAACAGCTACATGGTGTCTCTTTGACTCTGCCTACTCTCTCTCTCTCTCTCTCTATACCACCTGGATTTATTCTTCTAAACTATAGGCAAAAACAGCTTTATTCACCATCCAATAAAAAGAAAAACATATAGAGAAGGACATCCCACATCAACTTGAGTCCTATTCAGAAAGTGTTTGCTTATGCCCATATTGTGAAGTGTCTCCTTTCCTTTACCTTCTGACAATTTCAAAGCTTTAACCTCTTAATATTAAGGTAACGGTTACATTTAAAGGATGTGTTTTGGCTTTGTTTGGAAGGGTTAGATATTGACATGCAATTTTTTATATATGTGGATATAAATTTTGACTGGGAAAAACAATTTAGATTCATTACTTGTATTTATGTTTTCCTTGTAGGTACTTCTTAGATCACTATTCATCAGCTTTCTGACTTTTCTCCATTTCTACAATTATATTTATACAAAGTGCTGCTAAAATTATCTCTAATAGGTTAATTATATATTTTACTAAGTTGATTAAACCATTAATCTCATTAGCTCTTCTGCTTTGCTCCTTTCTCCTTGTCACAGAGCTTGGCCCAGAACATAGAGACTCTGAAAGGGAGAGCCATAAAACAATTCCAGAGCCAGCTTTTCAATAAGCTCTTATAACATGAAGCAAATTTAATTTTATCCATCCCTGAATAACATTTGAATCCATATTACATTAGATCCATTGGACAGAGCTAAATATTTAGCCCCAGGCCACCATTGGCTATAACAGAAACAGCGAAACTGCTAAGCTATAATGAAGGCACACTAGACATAGGAATACATTCAAAGGAGAACAGTCAGAAACAAGCATGCAATGATCACATTCATACATACAGAACAGACAGACCAAATATTTTCTAACTGCCCCAGTGTTGTAATTATTGGGAGGGGTCACTTTAGTAGCTGTTGCTGCTGAATCAAATGGCCAGTGGGCTATATTGCCTGTCAGCTTTATAGTGTAGAGAGCTGAATCTGAGCCTGCCACAGCAACCCACCAATTTCAGCATTGGTCCCTGGGGCTTTGGCCCACCAAAATCTGTAGCATGAATAATAAAAATTCATGGACAGATATTTGGATTCAAGCTGAAAATCAGAAAAACAAAGCAGCCAGCCCCTGACTCTTACCTCTACTTCTGACTGAAATGGGTGATCCTGCCTCCACGATTACTCAGACTGAGACTCAGTGTGAGACCAGTCTCCCCTCATTTTGTATCCCTCTCTGGGGCTTGTATTAAAGACTTGCACCATCACTGCCCAGCCTCTATGGATAGTTTGGCTTCTGGGATTAAATGTGTTTGCCACCACTGCCAGACCTATATGGCTGACTAGCATGGCTGCTTTGCATTCTGATCTTCCACAAGCATTATTTATTAAAACACAAACTATACCACTATAAATCCCATGGCCCCCAAATTCTGCAATTTCTGCCATTTCATACCTTTGGAGCAATGTTCCAGATTATCTATCTTGTACTTTGTCCACTCAGTTGCCCTGAGTCAGAAAGACAGGTATAGACACAAGACCAAACACAGAGCCAAAGTGACAACAGGAAACACAGAGGCAGAACAACATCAGAAAACACTAATAACTGGTTCCCTTTAGAGAACCACCAGTCTGAAAAAGAGAAATTAACTGATAGGCTATTTCAGTAGTCTCCTTACATAATCCCTGGATTATGTGTCATCCCTACACTGAGCCTCTCTAAAGGGCCCTAGAAGGGAAGACCATGGCAAACAGACTGAACATGGTAAATGTGTCACCAAAACTTTTTGCCTTTTACTGCCTCCCTCTTACTAAACTTTTAGATTGCCTCCTTAGACCTAGCCAACAAGGTCTATTCCCTTATGTGGCCACTGAGTCATTCTGGAGAACCATTAACAAGGTCCAAACATCAAAACACCAAAGTCCAGGAATCAAAATTCATTGTTTTGACTAACCTAATTAAAATACCCAATCAAAACTTATCAACACAACCTAAATCATTATAATATGGACCTCCCCTTTCCCCTTAAAATTATCACTTTCAAAGCTATATGCTGCTGTTTCTGCCTGATTCAGATTAATTTACCTGGTTTATTTGCCTTGCTTAATTAAGGATCTCTTTGCATTTTATTTGTGCTTGGAAATTTGTGTTTGGGTGTGTTCTGTGCCCAATCCCAATACATGGGTCCCTTCATTTTTGTTTCATGACTCAGACAGGCAACTCACCCACTCAAACCTTTATACCACACTTTCCAATCCTCTTGACACTTGATAACCTCATCCAATAGCAGCTGTTTGGTAAGTCACCAACCCTTGCTATCTTAAGCAGTCACTGGATCACTAGCTGCCCATCAAGTGTTCAATTTCCCTGCTCTGTCATGTGGGATTCGGGAGACGTCACCCCATCATGACCTTCAATAATTATAGAGGACTTTCTAGGATGGTAGTAGGCACATTCCCTTCAGTTCAGCTTGTGCAAGTTTTCCTTTCATTTTTTGTGGCTACACCCACTATATTTCAGTGTCCATTCCTAACTGTCCAAAAATCTGCTGACAGCACTTTCAATTATGGAGCTTGTGTGATTATCTCTCCATCTCAGAGGCCTCTCTATCAGCCATTCAAATCCCATGTGACATCCGCAGATCTCAACCTTGGTCACCAGCCACTATTTTTGATGGGATCAACTCCCTCTATTCTGATTGACTCAGCTTTGGAATGTCATCTTCAAAACCACAGGAGCTACAATTAACTCCAGACCCCCTTTTCTCTTTGTAAGGAAAGGTCTTTCTTATTATACTTACTAAGCTCATTCATTCAAGCTTGGCCTCAATACCTCCTAGACAACCAGTCAAAATATTCATGTAATGATTCCCTTGAACCTAAAGAACCTTGAGGGTCTTTACAACTTTTGTGTACATACAGGAAAATAAAAACAAATCCTTTAAGTTTCTGCTTCCTTTGTTCTTTACGCCAAGCCTTCCTTATGTAGTTTTTATTTACTTTTCCACATCCTCCTTGCCCAGAAGTATTCTACCTCACCTCTTGATTCTTCTGCTCCAGAAATTTAAAGGCCATTTTGTAATTCTGCTGATGAATCTCTTCCCAATCTCCATTCATGACCTTCTCCCTCTATCCAGATACCTTCTTTTTATTACCTCATATCTGACACTCTCTCCTCTCCTTCATATACCTCGACTTCACAGAGGTCCACTTCTGATCACTCAGATCCTGCCTCTGCTTCTCTACTTCTCCTTTTCAATCTGAGTCTCCATTGGAGTCTGATGCTCCCCCTTTTAGTAATATACACACTTGCTCCCTCACGTGATAAACTAACTTCAGCTCCTGGCCAAATCCTGTTTCTTATGAATGTACCAGGTATGGAGGACCCTATTCATTTCCATGTCCCTTTCTCAGTGAACTTTAACTTGCCCAGGATGAAAAAGTTCTAGGTTCCTTTTCAGACACCATTACCTTCACCAAAAAATTCCAATACCTAACCCAGTCCTATGACCTCAACTTTCTTTGCCTCTATATGATCCTTTCTAATAATTTTATCCTCCATAAATATAGTTGTGTCTGGGAGAAAACCCATTAAGATGCAGGTCAAATACACAAAACAGATCAAACTCACACCACTGGAGCTATGGCAGTCCATGAAATAGATCCTAACTGGAATTACAGTAACAGACATAATTATCAGGCCAGAAACTCTTTCAGTTTTTGTCTCCTTTGTTCCCTGGGTTGGGGTAGTGACACCTAAACCAATTAACTTTCAAAGAATGCTAGAAGTAATTTAGAACATATCTGAAAGCCCCTCTCAATTCTCCCAATGCCTTGCAAAGATCCTACTCAAACATAAAAGCCTAGACCAACAACTCCTTAAAGCCTACTTTTTTGTGCAATCTAACTCAGACAAAAGGGCCAAACTCAAACATTTAAATGTTGGAAAAACCCTGTTATTTATGTCACAGTCTACCATGTTCCAACAGCTCTCTGAGCATGGCACAATTTGGAGAATTGCTTTACCCAGTGAGTCTTCCTCTTCTGTGTCTAACCTTAATTGGAGAATGTCTCTAAGCTCAAATGCCTGACCTTATCTGTGTACAGAGCTCTCAGAAAATGCTGTATGACACAGGGCATAAGTCTCACCCTTTTCTCTTTTACCACATGATAATTGTATTCTATATTATGACCAACTAGCCCTCCCACCAGTGACCCTATGAATTCTTTGCTGTATATCTTACTACTGGATTCTTCTCTCTGAGGTGGATTTAAATTTTTCTGTCATGTTCACAGCTGTACAAACACGGCTTGCCATTTCTTCTACCATTAACATGGTCCATTGACCAATGACTCCTCAGGAAAAGGAGACCTAAACTAGCCCAAGGCCTATTTAATACCTAGGCCATTGTTCTGCCCCTGCCATTCAAGGTCTTTCATAATTGTGATGAGTGTAACCAAAATTACAGGTACTAACTTTTGGATAAGGATCTCTATCAGACCCCTCGTGATGGAGTACCCTAAAGAAAGGGGATATCAGATATGAAAGAGCCAGAACACCCTTGCATTCAAATGTGGAAGGAAGTTCACTAGACCTTTACCTACTCAAATCCTCAGAGATCTACCCAACCATTCCCTAAATATTATTAGGTGATGGAGGAGGGTCATCTGTCTATGTGTTACTTTCACAAGAAAGAAACTGCCTTGGCCTTTTGATAGGCCAGCCCTTAGGTGGGTGGAGTA
>LOJH01042790.1:0-14124 GCA_001685095.1 Ellobius talpinus
GGGAGGGAGTGGGTGTGGCTTGTCTCTTAAAGAGACAGAATAACCATTACAGTGAGCACACAAAATTTCAAGTTGGTTGGAACAGTAGCATTGCCTCTTTCTGTACAACTTGTTTAAAAAGATAAGACATTTCAAATAATTCCCCAGGAAGTGGGAGTGGGACTTGCCGGCAGTGCTGTTAAGTGACAACTGGCAGTTACTTATTAGTGAAGGATGAGCACAATGCCCTAAGTTTGTATTCTCTTACATAGAAAACCGGGAGGACATACTGAATGCTGGTGACAAATTAACAGAGGTCCTTGAAGAGGCCAACACTCTGTTTAATGAAGGTAATTGATGATTTTTAAAATATGCTGTCATAGCGTATACTCACCGAATTACTTTCATAGAAACAAATTGTTGTCATTCCACAATTCCCCTTTACTAGGGGACTTACCAGGCCCAGAACCCTTTCCTTGTTAACAACATTACTTTCACTGTGTGCTTACTACCATTTGGCTCAGCATTTACTTAAGGGTTCTTCATAAGTTTCTGGGAGATGGGGAGGAGCCTTACAATCTGTTTTAAGAAGCCTTTTCCATGAGATGGGTCCAGCACTCAGGAGGCAGAGGCAGCTGGATCTCTGAGTTCGAGGCCAGCCTGATCTGCAGAGTCAGTTCCAGGACAGCCAGGGCTACACAGAGAAACTCTGTCTCAAAAAAACAAAAACAAACAAAAAGGTCTCTTCCATGAACCTTTCGGTGGTCTGAACTTGAGAGCTTTACACGTGTGTTCCATTTACTGAGTAGATGAATTAGAGAGGAATGCAGCCAGCCGCAGACATCCTGTCCCTTTTCCTGTCCTCATCTCTGCTCTCTTAGCTGTCCGTCCCCCTAGAACCCAGTGAAGGTGGCCATGTCTACAAATGTTCTGTCTGTCTGTGGTGGGAGGTACTGGGGGAGAGGCATACACTTTAGGGTGTTGCAGTCTGGCTCCTGGGAGTTCTTTGGTTTTTGTTTTGTTACATTGGTGCCTCTGCACATGAGTGCAGTGTCTGTGGTGGCCAGAGAGGGCAGCGGATTCTCTCTCCCCTGGAGCTGGAGTTACAAGGGGGTTGTGGAGCTGTGAGTTGCCTGACATCAGTGTTGGGCACCAAGCTCAGGGCCTCTGGAAGAACAGTACTCTGTGTTAGCTGCTGAACCTCCTCTCCAGTCCCATGATGACAGAGTTTTAAACCACAGTTTTGCTTTGAATTAAAAGCAGCAGTGGTGATGGAGGTGAGGGGTACTCCCTGATGTGAGCCCCAGGACAACTACACAAACCATGCCCTCTTCAGGCTTCTCGCACTGCTTTGGGAACAGAGCAGGGTAACTGCAGTGATAATATGATTGTTTTGTTCCCTGCTAACCATAATTCATGTTCTTGAGGACTGTTCACATCTAGTTGACTAGTGTGGTTGTTTTTGTAGAGTTGACTCAGTGCTCCGTGTCTTCTTGCTCTGGCCATGACCTCCATACAGTCTCCTTTCTTGGTCGAGCGTATACACTAAATCACCTCCAGAAGCTGAGGAACTAGGCTTCCTTTTCTACCTGGAACAGATCCTCTCTCCACTATCAAGCTCCTTCTTCCATCCCTAGCCTTGACTCAGTTTCCCCATTTTAATTGCTTAATTGCTCCCCCACTGTCTACTGTACATCTTACTGACTTCATCCACATGCGACCTCCCTCAGCTACTGCCCATGTTTAAAGCAGAAGACAAAATGATTCACTCAACTGGGCCTCAAGAGTTTTTCTGCTTGGCATCCATGGGTGTAATTACCTGTTGTAATTCTTTAGAGAATTTTCCCTCATCCAGACAGGATACTTTTCTTGTGGTGGCCAATAGAGGTGTTGGGCAAGGGTGGTAGTTTCTAGAGCCTAGCAGCCAGCATCTGCTTCCCCTTTCTCTCACCGTCACTGCTGCTATGACTATTTATTTTTGGTTTTTCAATACGAAGTTTCACACTATAGCCCTGGCTATCCTGGAACTTGCTCTGTAGAATCAGGCTGGTCTCGAACTCACAGAGATTCACCTGTCTGTCTCCTGAGAGCTGGGATTAAAGGCCTGCACCACAGCTGCCTGGCTTTGTTGTGACTCTTGAAATGATTAGACTCTTTCCCTCTGTAAAGAAAAATGATGGATAAGAACAGAAGCCGGAGTCAACAAGCTCCCTGACTGTATGTTTGCTACTTTTGTGAGGATTATTCAGGAACTCAGCGCCTCAAATGTAAGTGATCCCTGAGGGGCATGCTGGGCACAGGCATTTCTGTTTGAATCTGCCAGGGTTGGCTTGTCTTGCCTTATATTAGTTTTCCCAGACTATGTCAAATTCTCTGGGATCCATTCGGGGCTGTTAAACCTAGCACCCTTAGCTCTGCTGTGTCCTTCAGTTGAATGATTGTTCTCCGTAGATTTCGTAACATCTTTCCTTACCTGTGGACATTCAATTTGAGTTACATCAAGTCAGGTGAGGATGACGATTAGGATATGTGAATCACTGGTGGTGGTAGTGCGTGCCTTTAATTCCAGCAAAGGTAGAGGATCTCTGAGTCTGAGGCCAGCCTGGGCTACAGTTCCAGGATAGCCAGGAATACGCAGAGAAACCCTGTCTCACCCCCCCGAAAGAAAGAAAGAAAAAAAGAAGAAAGAAAGAGTTAGTCAAAGAGAGGTGTTACGCACCAAGCAAGTTTTTGTTATATTGGAGTTACTAAGAGATGATTGTCTGTGGGTCCACTTCCAGCCTACTGAGGCTTCTTTTGCCCCAGTGAAAAGATACTAATAAGTACTTGGGAATTTGGGAAAATATCTGGTTTGTGTGTGTTTTTTAACATGTATTTCTTGCTCTACAGTATCAAGAGCAAGAGAAGCAGTTCTAGATGCCCAGTTTCTTGTTCTGGCTTCAGACTTGGGCAAAGAGAAAGCCAAACAGCTGCGCTCTGACCTAAGCTCATTCGACATGTTAAGATACGTTGAAACTCTAGTAAGTTCAGAGTTACAGAATTTTAATTAAATGCCTCTCATAACATCTTATTATGCGGTTATCTACTTGCTTATATCAGTTTACAGATGGTGTTGACTTTGTTTCCTATTGTTCTGTTTTCTGATCTCTGAGTCCTCCAAGGAGATCTTAAGAAATTAACAGATTAAAGTTGTCCTAGGCTGGATCAGAGCTCACGCTGCAGAGGTGGGGGTGGGTTGAGCTCAGGGTCTATGTAGACTGGGGATGAGTTAAGCCCTGTTGTATGCCCATTCGGTCTTGGAAAAGATTTTAGAACCATACAAATATGGTGGTTTTGTATTTAATATAGTTTTTAATTCACCTGCCTTTGCCTATTAACAAGTTTGAATAGTACCTTTTCTGATGGATGTGTCCAAAAAATAGAGTCACTGTTTNNNTTAATGAGATAGAGTCTCTGTGTAGTCCTGGCTGTCCTGGAACTCAATATGTAGACTAGACAGACCTGGAATTCACAGAGATCTGTCTGCCTCTGCCTTCTGAGTGCTGGAATTAAAGGCAGGTGCTACTACACCTGGCTAAACACTGAATTTTTAACAGTGCTTTTCTGCTTCAATGATTATTAGAGTGGGTGAAGCTGTGTGTGCTAGGACACACCTGTAATCTTAGCTACTTGAGATTACTACTTACAGGAGGATTGCAAGCCGGAGTCAGAGAGCCCCTCTCTTAAAAATTGCAGAAAAAGGGGCATGGAGGTGTAGTTCAGTAGTAAAGCACTTGCCTAGCATGCACAAGACCTGCGGTTTAATACCCAATATTAAGTCTTAATGTTCTCTTAGAATATTATGAAGTACAATGTATTTTGGAAATGCTGACTAGTATGCACATGATCAGTATTTTTAAAATAAAAATAGGTTATCCTTTAACTTTAAATAACATCACAATAAGTTAGTCTTAAAGCCATTTGGTTGGGGAAGCCTTCACAAGTATAACATCACAAGTAAGGCTCCAAGGAAAAGGCTGGGTATGGTGGTGGTCCATGTCTTTAATCCCAGCACGCCAGTGACAGAGGCAGGCGGATCTCTGGTCTAGTTCCAGGCCAGCCAGGGCTGCACAGTAAGGCCCTTTGGAGTGGCTGGCAAAAGAGTGGAGGAGAACCAATTGCTTCCTCTGATCAGGCCCTTGCTACTTTTTTTCTCTTCACAGTCTGGCTGCTTTGAGGGCTTTCTAATTATTGTTTATATCCTACTACTACTTGAAAACTTGAGCATATTTCAGCCTGCTGTAATGAACATGCTCTTTCCTGAGAAACAAATTATCTAATACCCACTACACCTGGCTGTAATACTACACTTCAGTAAACTAAGAAACAAGAGAATTGCTTGACTCATTGCTAAGTCTCCTCAGGAAGGAAGACTGTTAGAAGTCTCTTCTTGCGTATCCCTGCTCTCTAGATATACCGAGACCCCTTCTAGGAAGTTGGCTGGTTGCTGGGATCTGAGAGCCAGCTAAACTTCCAGTTCCATACTGGAGTGCTTCATGGGGGGGTGTCTTCAGTTGCCCTGCTACTATAGTCTGCTCCCCATGGAGCTGACTGTGCTCCAGGAGGCCCCTATGTGCTTAATGCCAGCAATTCTCAAGCCGCTTAGGTGGGATGGAAAGGAACAGGGTTTCTTGGCCTCAGCACAAATGACATTTGGGCTGCGTCTGTCTCTGTCCTGAATGCTTCTAATGTGCGCTATAGGATAGTTTCCCTGGTTTCTGCCCACGAGGTGCCAGAGCATGTCAACTGTTGACTGTCAAAATGTTTTGTATTGCCAAAAGACCCCTTAGGGGCAAATCGCCCCGGTTGAGAACTGTTAAGCTAAATTATCTCACTGTCTTCACCAATATTTCCTCACAATAAAAGGGACTTTTGAATAGGAATTTATATGTAGAGTTATCTTTGTGATAAGAAGTTGAGCTAGTCTGAAGAGGCTCTCCCTCTGGCCTCTTTATTGAATTTGGTGAATGGTTGTAGTTTAACTGTTTTTTTCTCTTCATTTTTTTTTCTGTAGCTGACACATATGGGTGTAAACCCACTAGAAGCTGAAGAAGTCATCCGTGATGAAGATAGAACTGATATTGAATTAATTGTCTATGACTCCTGGAAAATATCAGGCAAAACAGCAGAAAACACCTTTAATAAAACCCATACATTCCACTTTCTGTAAGATTATTTTCAAAATCCAACAGACCAGCCATTTGTAAACCTTAAAGTTTTTTGTTTTTTGTTTTTTTTTTTTCTGGTAGGGACAAAGATTGTTAAGTAGTAAAGAGGTCACTGTCCTGAGGCCATTGTTCAGAGACTGCCCAAACTTGAACAGCCTTCCCTAAATGTAAACATACCCGGAGGGAGGCAATGGATCTCTTTCTTCCCTTAGCAGGGAGGCTGTGGCCAGGGCCCTTCCAAGGTGCCCTCTCTGCTTGTTCCCTTCGTAGCTCGGGGACTTGGGGTCTGTAGCAGGTTTCTGATTCTGTTAGACCCCTGCAGACTCCCTACTGAGAGTACCTTGAGATTATGGCCGTTTAGGTCTTGAGATTATGGCCGTTTAGGTCCGGGCCATTTATTACAGCGTCCTTTACATGATCACTTACTTGCAGTTGTCTAATCTAGTGTCAGTTCTGTGGTTCTACGGCAAACGGGTGGCTCATGCTGCTTCCTTGGAGACAGCCTTTAATTGTCCAGCCCTTCTTCCCCAGTAGGTGCTTTCCCTGGGGCAGCTGTCCAAAGTTTTCCCTTCCTTTCTTCCCATAGCTCCTCCAGGCTACTGGTCTCAAATTCCTTTAAGCCTGAGATTGGCAAAGTCTATGCTAGAATGCTTTGGAGCTTGGGTTGTAGCACAGCGTCTTTAACATACCTTCTGGCAACTCAGATGCCCAGAAGGATCGTAGAAACTATAAAGACCACTCTTTTCTTAATTATGTGATAAAATCCAAGTCTGTTTTTTTGTTCATTGCTAATCTCTAAAGGGAAAGTCATTGTCCAGCTCAGTTTCTAGACACAGGAAGTGTTCACAACTCTCTCCCCATACTTGTGTTTCCCTCTCCCTCTGATGTCCTTTCCTTCATCTTTCTTGTGAACTTTACTTACCCACTGTTCCCAACCTGGATGCCTCTAATAACTTTTCCAGAGGGAATATCAGTAAATGATCAGCTTTCGCAACCAGATCTCTTCTGTGTTTGGGTAGATATTTTTGCTGAAAGACTCTCATAACAGTATACTGTAGGAGCTATCACACTGAGATGTGCAGATTAAGCTTGTTCCATCTATATTATATACTCTATACTACACCTATACTTTATCTCAAGTATAACAAGCAAATGGAACTAGATTCTAGGGGCCTTGAGCTCTACATGATACACCTATTACTGCTGCTTAAGGCTGTATTAGGGTTAGTTTTTGTTGTTGGTTGCATTTTTTTTGAGAATAGAGCCTTAAAAGCAAAGAATCTTGTCATGATAGGTGTGTTCAATAGTCCTTAGCTGTGAACTGCTACCCTGACATACCTAGGCCCATGTGCTCATCTCTTGGACCTTAAAAGTTGCCTTTGAGTGACAGGTAAGAGGCTAGGTGGACGATTCCGCAGGTGCATTCAGGGGCTTACGGCAGTCCAAGTGGGAGAGAAGGTATCTGGCTGACAAGGCTCAAGGCGTTCTGGTAGGAATACAGAGGGATACAAGACGTCACAGCCCGAATCTCATCTGATGCCTGGTCTGAATTTGACTGAACTACACCAACTGCTGTTAGTCAGTGGCATGGGTTCTTTTTTAAAGGAAACAGTGAAGACATGAAAGCATATTTTTCATTAGGTTGGGTTCAATACATGGAGACTTTCCTGTGCCAAAGCCACGAACTGATCGTCCAAGACAGCCTCGCGTGATAGAAGAGCAGCGGGCAATGCCTGCTCAGGTTTGTTTTCCAAATACTGCCTTTGAGGCTAACCTATACTTAATATACATGCGGTTGGGTGTGGTGGTGCAGAGCTTTAAGGTGGGGGGGCGGCTCTGGGAGGTGGAGGCCCTCTTGACTTCTACAGCAAGTTCTAGGCCAGGCCACCTGGAGCTACATAGTAACACCCTGACTCCATTAAAAAAAAAGTCATAAATGTCTAAGTGTTAGGGTATAGAATCAGGTTCTGGTCATTTAAATATTTTATTTAAAATGTCTCAACATTTTGTTGGATTGACCATTTTAACTCATTTTCTATGTTTTTAAAATGTTCTCCTAAACCAGAGTTTCTCACCCTTAGTGCCCTCAGCATTTAGGGCTGGGTAATTCTTACTGTGAGGGAGTTGTCCTGGGCACTGTAAGATGTTTAGACTTCATATCTCCAATACTGGCAAGTGACCTGTGTGTCCTAAACTATATATTGTGACTTTATGCTTCATCTAAAGACAGTTGAGCTAGCAGTTTGGTAACATTCCCCTTCTACTAATAAGAATATAAGAATGTTACTGAAGTGAGAAGACTTTTTATAAAACTAAATTTGAAGGCCTGTAAAAAAGCTGGCAAGCCTAAGCGAAACTTGGAAGCTCCAGTGTGCAAGAGAGAAGGGCAGGTCAGTGATGATACGTGAGGGTGAGTCGGTTTGAGGATGCCTTTCTTTCCCAGCTGAAATGCATGGAGGAATCTCATCAGGAAGCAACTGAGAAGGAAGTAGAAAGGATCTTGGGGTTGTTGCAGACCTACTTCAGAGAAGACCGTAAGTATGGCACCTAGTTAAAAGGTGCAGTCATTTGTGTTTATTGGGTGTGCACTTTCTGCAAGGTTATTTCGGTTAAAAGGCATTTCAGTTGCATATACTTGATATTGTGATTCTCCCACCCCCCTTTTCTTTTTAAGTAGTCTGTTGCCCAGGCTGGCTTCCAACTCATGGTAATCTCCTTGCCTTAGAGTCCTGAGTGCTGGAATTACAGGCTTACGAAACAACACCTGTCTCATTTTGAATTTTTTTGGCATATGTATTTAATGAATCTTCCCCCCCTTATACCTCACATGAGGATGTTGATAAAATTACTTATTTTTTATAAACCATTGTTTTTTTTTAAAAGATTATTTTATGTGTACGGGTGTTTTGCCTGCTTATGTACCTGTATACAACATACATGACTGGTGCCTATGGAGGCCAGAGAGGGTATTGGATCTTCTGGAATTGGAGTTATAGGCAGTTGTGAGCAGCCATGTGGGATGCTGGGAATCCAACCCTGGTCCTCTGGAAATGCAATAATGAATGACTCTTAACTGCTAAGCCATCTTTCCAGTTCCTAAATTTTTTTAGACAGGTTTATGTATATGAGTGTCTGCTGGCATGTATGTAAGTGTACCAGGTTCATGCAGTGCCCTAAAAGGCCAGAAGAGGATGTCAGATCCTTTGGAACTGGAAACTGCCTCTTATGGGTGCTGGGACCAAACCCTGGTTCCTCTGCAAGAGCAGCCAATGTTCTTAACCTCTGAGCCATGTCTCCAGCCCCGATAAAATCAAAGTATCATCTGCCTTCCTCTTGTTTCCCATGAGGGTCACTTGTCAAACACGAGATGCCTGTTTTTATAGTGTTTTCTGCTGGGTTTGGGGGTTACTTTCATTTTCCTTTTCTTTTTTCCAAGCTAATCATGATACATGCTTTCTGCACTATGACTTTTTCCTATAGACCTTCTTCTAAATCATACAACTTTTCCTGATTTTCAGGGATTCCCATGGTTTGGCTCAATCATAAATAGTGTTAATAATCCTTATCACTGGAAAGACTCTTTGTTGCATTTTACTATTGTACAAACTGCTGAGGTGAAAATCTTTGTGTAACTTGGTATGTCTGGGCCCTTATTCCTGAGGATGGCTCTTTGGAAGGCAGCCAGGTCAGGGAGCATCTTATTTTAACAGAAATGCAAACAGACCTTCAAAAGAGTATACTCCCCACAGCAGGACGCCTGTGTGTTTCTTCTTTTGTCTTTGGTGAATGTTAGGGCATAGACCTTGTTGTGAACCAAAAATGATTTTTTTGTGTTTTGAAGATTATTATTTTTTCTTTTTTTCTATAGCTGATACGCCAATGTCCTTTTTTGATTTTGTGGTTGATCCACATTCTTTCCCCCGCACAGTGGAAAACATCTTTCATGTTTCCTTCATTATACGGGTAAGGTTTTAGAGTTCTCTAATATCTTTTATATGTTTTAAAAATGATACACAGCTGATAAAGATATTTGTCCATTATAGCAGAACATTAATTGGTATATTAGGTAAACTAAAATTTACGGCTTGTCTTTAGTTTTTAAAATCACAAGGTGAGTGTTATGAATCTGAAATGCTCCAAAACTTGAAACATGGTAATTGGAAAATTTCACAGCTACTGCATACAATTGGCCACAAATGAAAAGCAGGCCCATTAAAAACAGAGTATGATGATACCTTCAGTGTAAGTATATATGGAACATAAGTGAATTTCATGTTTAGATTAGGCCCCATCTCCAAGATACCTCATTGTATCTATGCAGATAGTTCCAAATTCGAAATATTTCTAGTTACACGTATAATGGTAAAGCTATATGAAACTATTATAATAGTGTACATTTCTTGGAGTCTTCATGCTATATAAGAGTAAGCTCATTCTCAAGACACATACACTAAAGAAGCAGTAGAAGGGGACAGTTCTGGCTGTCACCGTCACATCTCTCATGGGATGATAATTAGGAAGGGATTAAGCAATGTGACAAGCAGCTGGTGCATATGAATAAAGGATCCACAGGGAGCTTTATAGTGGGTTTATAGTTCATTAAATGTGAAAATTTTCACAACTAGCCAAACAAAACCCTATCGATATACCATAGATATCTGAATCACGACTCAAGTCTTACATCATATTGCATTCCTAAATATGTAAGTTGAAATTGGCTTTTTAAATTTATTTACCGAAGTACTTTCTTAAACAAGGGCTTGTTTGCCAGTGGCCCCAATGATAGACGTATGTGTAATAAAATGTGGAAGATATATGATAGACTATGATTAAATAGATTAAAGAACAAGATGGGTGTTCCTAAGAGTCTCTCGGGATTGAGGGCTGATGCGCTGGCACAGCGGCTAAGAGCTCTTGCCAATTCTGACCTGAGTTTGATCCCCAGGACCCACAAGGTGGAACGAAAGAACCAACTTTTACAAATTGTTCTCTGACTTCCATGGGTGCACCATAGTGTCACTCCATTCCCCAAAAGAATAAATGGAGGAATAGTAATAAAGTCAGTATGGAATCTGTGTCCAGTAAAAGTTCATTCGGAACTTGAGCAGTAATCTTTTGGGAAGAAAGATGTGAAAGTCTTGTCTGGAAGTTAGGATTCATTGTGGCTGTCTGAAGTATAGATTTTCTGACTGATGAAGCTTTTTCATGCAGTAGATTTTGGCGTTTGTTTCAAACCATGTTTTTATTTTAGGATGGTTTTGCGAGAATAAGACTTGACCAAGACCGACTACCAATAATAGGTAAACTATACTATGTTCATAAAAGTTAGTTTTAGAAAATATTAAGAGTTTATGAGATGTATTTTATATTTTATTTGACTAAATGTAAGGTTTTCATTTGTTTGTTTTTGGTTTTTTTGTGTGTGTGTGTGTGAGTGTGAGATGGTCATACTCCATGGCCCAGGCTAGTCTGGAATTTGTTATGTAGTCCAGGCTTGCCTTGAACTCTCAATCTTCCTGCCCCAATTAATCTTAGTGCTGGTATTACAAGCCTCTGTTTTGTTTTTTATTATTTTCTTTTCTGAGACAGGCTCTCTGAGTATAGCTCTGGCTGTCTAGAACTCGATTTGTAAACCACACTGACCTCGAACTCATAGAAATCTACCTGCCTCTACCTTCCGAGTTTGGGGATTCAAGACTCATGCCACCATGCCTGCTTTTATTATTTTAAACCACAGAAGTTGTGTGGCTGAGACAGTCTCACCATGTATCCCTGGCTAGCTTGGAACTCTCTATGTAGAACATGATGGCTTTGAATTTAGAGAGCCACCTGTCTCTGTCTCCTAGGTACTGGGATTAAAAGCATGTGCTACCATGCCTAATAACTTCCCATTTTATACTTGGTTGTTAGCCTAGCCTTTTACGGCTGAGCCATCTCTCCAGCCCAAGTTCCCATTTTAAATAAGATTTATATAAACAAAAATTCAAACAGTCTATCTCTCCTGGTTGACTGAAAATATAAGCATGGTTTAAAACTGATGGATTAATCAATATCATTAATTCACTATCTGATGTAAAGATTGACAAAGTGATAAATGCCCCTACACTTCAGTGTTTGTAGTGGCAGTCATTTGTGTGTGGTTTCCTTCTTTCTGACCAGCGCTTTCCGTTGAGGTTCTGTGCCGTTTCATTCTTACCTACACACGACCTCTCTCTTACTCATGCCCTTGGAAAGTCTAGTGGAGCATGAAGGACTTTGATGGTAGTTACTTATTACATGTTCTCAGTTTCCTGTTGGGCTGAGTTTTAACTGAGTGAACAGTTATGCATGGGATTCTAGGAAATACATACAAGTCTCTTCTCAGTATAAACTTCACATCTATTATCAGTTGCTGTTCAAGTTACCTGTTCCAATTGACGATGTTGGAAACTGTCTTTCAAACAGAGCCAGTGATTAATGAAGAAAGTGAGGGAATTGAACAAAACACGCAAATTAGGAGTCAAGGAATTATAGCCCTGAGTTATCGTGACTGGGAGGTAAGGCCCTGCAGGCTGCCCAGTGCAGTTCTGTGACTTCGTCTGCTGTAAACCCACTGCCTGAATGTTCCTGTTTCCGACCAGGAGATTGTGAAGACATTTGAGATTTCTGAACCTGTGATCTCTATGAGTCAAAGCCAGCAGCGGCTAAGTGCCTGATGCCAGCTGAAGGTAACATTTTCTACACGATGGCACACAGTTGTGTTAAAATTTTATTAGGCAACTCGAACCATAGTATTTTCTCATTGCTGTGGAATTTGGGGTTTGCCTCCCTCTAGTGTTCTATTCCTGGAACTGTGCACCTGGTAAGGAAGGCAAAGGCTGGAGGCCAATGGCCGGCCCTCAGGATTCCTTACTTTGCTGTGCTTAAAAGATCTGTAGATGAAAGAGCAGGAGAACTCTTAATTGGTTTGTTTTAACCTAATGATGGACGAGTGCTCTGGACTCCTCCCCAGTGTAGTTGACTGTTCTGTTCCTTATCTTTAATAGACATAAAGCAGAAAAGGAAGATGAGCATAGAGTTAGTTATCTTGGAGCGGTGCGAGTAAATGGACATTTCTGAAATGAATTATGCTACACAAAATTTCATTTTTTACAAAGGGGAAGATCTCTAGAAGGAAACTGTAACGATGATATGGTATTCTGTACTGAAGACAGCAGTGGGTGGAAAGGACCTTGAATCTGTCAGCCCTGCCTCTCAATTTTAAAATTTTGTGGAGTCACTTCATGTTACACATTTATTTTCATTAACTTTAAGTCTGTCTATAAAATAACTTTAGTTTTTTAGCTTCAATTTTCTCTCACTTTGAGAACTAAAATGAGCTTTTAAAGTACTTTGTATAAACTCAGTATGTGTTTCAATAATGGAACTTATTTTGTTTCAAGATAGCTTACCTCTGTCAGACTCTTGAGGGAAAGGGTACTCCATGAGGAGTAGAGTGGCTTACTCTGGTCCTATGCGCTGACAGGGGCTAGTCACTAGATGTGTGTGTGTGTGTGTGTGTGTGTGTGTGTATGTGTGTGTGTGTATGTGTGTGTGTGTATAACATGTCAGCTATTAACCAGCTATCTTCCTTTCATTTTTTTTAAGAACTGGAGGCAATAGTGAAATCCTGAAAAGAAAGAAGCATATATTGTATATATGTATGATTAAATGTTTTTTAAAGATGAAGATTGTTTTTCATAAAATGTAGCTTTTGATAGTTAATGGATTTGTCATGGTTGTCTTTAATTAAAAGAAAATTCACTGCCATATTCACAAATGATTGTCTTTATTGTCTCTTGGGATATGGTCCTTTTTCTAGTCGAATAAAAGTTTTAATTAGGTTGTCAGTATGTAATTATTATAGTTTTTTAAAAATGTTTCTTTAGTTGTAAAATCAGCTGGCCAAGCTAACAGATAGGTTGTGCCAAATGAAACTGGTTTTTTGTAGGTTAAAAACAATCAAATAAAGCCAGATGGTGGTGGCACATACCTTTAATCTCAGCACTCCGGAGGCAGAGACAGGCGGATCTCTGAGTTCGAGGCCAGCCTGGTCTACAAGAGCTAGTTCCAGGAGAGGCTCCTACAGAGAACAAAACAAAACAAACAAACAAAAAAAGATCAAATATTTTTTGATGTGACTTGGTCTATGCTTTATACTTAGGAAGCTGTTCTATCTTCTGGCAAGTGAAGTTGTACTGTGCCCCTGGCAGCAGTACCAAGGGTGGGCTCATCCTGCAGCATGTCTCTTTGCCCTACTCATCCATGTTGGGCTTTCTAGTTGGCCCTTGATGTTCTCTGGGTTCCTTCTCTCTAGCTTTCTGTTTTTATCATTTCCCTCTTATTGCAGGTACTTTCTCAGTGGAAGGCTCTGGATTCAAGTTCTTCCTTTGTCCCAGGAGACTCCTCCATCAGTCATCCCTGCCTGCTACTTTGTCTGCTGTTTATCCTTCACCATGCTTCTCTCTTTAAAAAACAATGAATAAAAAGTTCCTGGGATTTTCATCTAAGCTAAGTCTTACCTCTTTAAATAAGAATCACTTATTTAAGTGTGGGGTGTGGTGGCACATGCCTTTAATCGCAGCACCCGGTGGCAGAGGCAGGTGGATTTTTGTGAGTTCGAGGCCAGCCTGGTCTACAGAGTGAGTTCCAGGACAGCCAGAGCTGTTATACAGAGAAACCCTGTTTCAAAACAAAAAAAAGTCACTTGGTGGCTGGTGAGATGGCTCCGGGAATGAATGTTTCATACCCATGTAAAGGAAGGAGAGAATCGACTCTACAACTCTGACCTCCACATGTGTGTTGTGTGGCATGCCCCCTTCCCATGATATGCACACACAGTAATACATAAGAATTTAGTAAGAGCTGGGCGGTGGTGGCGCACACCTTTAATTCCAGCACTCGGGAGGCAGAGGCAGGC
>LOJH01042791.1:0-12638 GCA_001685095.1 Ellobius talpinus
GCCAGCAGAGCAGTGCCTTTATAGCAGTCGGCTCCTCCCCCGCGCCTGGCCTCCGCCTCCCTCCCTGGCCTGGAGGAGTTTATGCGGAGCCTGTGCACCTTTTTTCCTTTTTAATAGTCGTGCCTAGGGGGTCCTGAGCATCTTTCTAGTTGGAGAGTTTCTGGAGTGCTACTGATGTCCCAAGACCTTGGTGCCCATTTTACCCATTCTGCAGGGAGGAAGAGGATAAATCAGGAATCAAGAGGCTTTCTCCCCTGGCATGCCTAAGTTCACCCAGCTGCCCTGGCCCCGAGTGCTTGGCCACACCCTGTCTGACTCTCCTTCCATGTGCACTTGGGTCTTTTGTTGTGCCAGGCCCTGTGTGTGTGTGTGTTGGGGGTGTGTGACTCCAATAGTGGCAGTCTAGAAATGGGCGTGTAGGTTTTGAACCACCTGACTGTATGACCTGTGCCGTGTGTGCCAGAAATTTACCACTTAGACCCATCCTTAGACCCATCCTGCCTAGGGAGACCCCACCTCCATCCCTGCTGTGTGCTCCATGGGGCTCCTCAATTCCAGTGCACATGTGGATCTTTAAGATAAGCACTTCCCAATCCCTCCCTCCGATTTGGAAGTGGCCCCCTAGGTGGAGAGCACACTTTATACAGGGTATTTTGAGGGATGAACTTGTTGAAAAGGGCTGGTATGAACAGGTGCAATGGGACAGGGCTCAAGGGGTCTTGCTGAGGGTCTGCTGGCACTCAGCTGTGCTAATTATGTCTGGGCCCCTCCTCCCTGTGGCTAACTGTTGCAGGAAGTGGCCGCCTGGGCAGCAGTCCCCAGGCTGGGAGGAGTGAGGGTGGTGGCTGGCAGGGGCTGAAACCAGGAATGTGTGTCCAGGAATGTAGCTGCTCTGCCCACTGAAGTGGGAGAGGAAAGAGCAGTAGAGCTAGAAGGGGGGTCCTTGGTCACCTGCCGCGCAAAGCAGAGGTTTGTCTCCCCATGGGTGGGGGGGGTCTTCCCATGGTTCCTGCCTTATAACTACCCACTTCTGCCTAAGGCCTCTGCCAGGGGAGGGAGCCCATAGGCGATGAGGTCATCCCCGTCTGTGGCTGCCCAGAGCCCTGGCCAAGGAATCCAATAAGGGGGGAGGCTAGGGTTGGCATCACTTCAGTGGAAAATGTGAAGGTAAAGCTCTGGCGCCTCAGAGAACTTGGGGGAAGGGGGCATAGCACCCCTGCCATGCCACGTCAGACCCTGGGGCCAGGGCTAGGGCAGATTTTGGGTCACCTGGCCTCTAGGCACTTGAGGCTGGTCTAGGGCGGCTCTTTTGTCCTTGGGTTGCTTGAAGAGGATCAGGTATGGTAGGGACAGGTGCTGACGTGGTAACTGTGCTACAGGACATTCGGAACACTGTGGGCAATGTGCCCCTGGCATGGTATGATGACTTCCCACATGTGGGTTATGACCTGGATGGCAAACGTATCTACAAGCCCCTGCGGACACGAGATGAGCTGGACCAGTTTCTAGACAAAATGGATGACCCAGATTTCTGGTGAGTTGGACCTTGGGTCAGAACCTGTGTGGTTCCTCAGGCCTGAAGCATGGCTCTGACTGGCTTTCCCTCAGGCGCACAGTACAGGACAAGATGACAGGGCGTGACCTACGACTGACTGATGAGCAGGTGGCCCTGGTACACCGGCTTCAAAGAGGCCAGTTTGGAGATGTGAACTTCAACCCCTATGAGGTAGGTAACAACTGGCCCTAGGGTCTGAAGTGCATGCAGCTTCCCACCTTAACACTATGCTTGTCTTCCAGCCATCTGTGGATTTCTTCAGTGGTGACGTCATGATCCACCCTGTGACCAACCGCCCAGCTGACAAGCGTAGCTTCATTCCATCCCTTATTGAGAAGGAGAAGGTGGGAACCCTGTCACTCTTTTCTACCCCACCTTGTAAGGTTCCCATGCTGCCACTTGACCTTAGCTTTGTGTGCAGGTGTCTCGCATGGTGCATGCCATCAAGATGGGTTGGATCAAGCCTCGACGGCCCCAAGACTCCACCCCTAGATTCTATGACCTGTGGGCCCAGGAGGATCCGAATGCTGTGTTGGGGCGCCACAAGATGCATGTGCCTGCACCCAAGCTGGCCTTGCCTGGCCATGCTGAGTCTTACAACCCACCTCCTGAGTACCTGCCCACTGAGGAGGAGGTGGGCTAGCATTGAGATGGGTATGGTCCCCAGCCACGTTCCCTGAGCCTTTCTCACTCGTCTCCTGTCTCCCCAGCGCTTGGCATGGATGCACCAGGAACCTTGTGAGAGAAAGCTTAACTTCTTGCCACAGAAGTTTCCCAGCCTGAGGACAGTGCCTGCTTATGGCCGCTTCATCCAGGAGCGTTTTGAGCGCTGCCTTGACTTATATCTGTGCCCAAGGCAACGCAAGATGAGGGTATGTGAGGCGGCAGCATAGGTCCTGGGGAAGTGTAGGATGGGGTAGAGACTGAGTGCTTTCTTGCCCCAGGTGAATGTGGATCCTGAAGACCTCATCCCTAAGCTCCCTCAGCCAAGAGACCTTCAGCCTTTCCCTGTCTGCCAGGCCCTTGTAAGTGGGGAATCAGAGGTGGGCAGATGTCCCCGGGTGTGTGTGTGTGTGTGTGTGTGTGTGTGTGTATCTGTCTGTCTTCACTCTTCCTTCTCTGTAGGTCTACAGGGGCCACAGTGACCTTGTCCGCTGCCTTAGTATTTCCCCAGGGGGCCAGTGGCTAGCTTCAGGTGGGCCTGAGGTGGGGGCTGCCCTGAGCTGGGAGGCAGGGATCTGGGTTAGAGGCTCAGGTGCTGAGAGCCTTCACTACCACATCCAGGTTCGGACGATGGCTCAGTGAAGCTCTGGGAGGTGGCTACTGCCCGCTGTATGAGGACTGTGCCTGTTGGGGGTGTGGTACGGAGCATTGCCTGGAACCCCAATCCCGCCATATGCCTAGTAGCTGCAGCCATGTGAGTTTAGGGTCCTGGGGGTAGGGTTGGGAAGGGTTACAGAAAAATAGGGACTGACTGTGCTGAGGAGGGGTTGTGTCTTGCCCTGGTTTGTAGGGATGACGCAGTACTGCTTCTGAACCCAGCCCTGGGAGACCGGCTCTTGGTGGGTAGCACAGACCAGCTGCTGGATGCCTTCACTCCACCTGAAGAGCCAACGTTGCAGCCAGCCCGCTGGCTAGAGGCCTCAGAGGAAGAACGCCAGGGGGGCCTGCGACTACGTATCTGCCACAGCAAAGTATGTGATGGGAAAGGGATGGGAACATGTCAGACCTGGTCAGACAATCAGCCGGCATTGTTCTTCTCTAGCCAGTGACGCAGGTGACCTGGCATGGGCGAGGGGACTACCTGGCTGTGGTGCTGTCTAGTTCAGGACACACTCAGGTGCTGATCCACCAGCTGAGCAGGAGGCGCAGCCAGAGCCCATTCCGCCGCAGCCACGGACAGGTGCAATGTGTGGCTTTCCACCCCACCCGGCCCTTCCTGCTTGTGGCCTCTCAGCGCAGCGTCCGCATTTACCACCTGCTACGCCAGGAGCTTACCAAGAAGCTGATGCCCAACTGCAAGTGGGTGTCTAGCTTGGCAGTGCACCCAGCAGGTGAGGGAAACATGTTTTCTTCAAGTCAGGGTCAGGGAATGAACCCTCTAAGTCTTGTGAGAAATACTGTCACTGCTCTGGCCTAGGTGACAACATCGTCTGTGGCAGCTATGACAGCAAATTGGTGTGGTTTGACCTGGATCTTTCCACTAAGCCATACAAAGTGCTGAGGTAAGGTGGGGTGGGGTGAGGTAGTTGGGTAGAGGGGCCCCTTCAGCTGAAGCCCACTGTCAATGCACACTTCCGCAGGCATCACAAGAAGGCTTTGCGGGCTGTGGCGTTCCACCCCCGATACCCACTCTTTGCATCTGGCTCAGACGATGGCAGTGTTATTGTCTGCCATGGCATGGTGTACAAGTGAGTGCTAATCCTTTCCCCAGCCCTTCCCATGGGACCATCCCACTGGGTCCTGAATCCCTCTCTTCCACAGTGACCTGCTGCAGAACCCACTGCTGGTACCTGTCAAGGTGCTTAAGGGGCACACACTGACCCGAGATCTGGGTGTTCTGGATGTGGCCTTCCACCCCACACAGCCATGGATCTTCTCCTCTGGGGCAGATGGCACCATTCGACTCTTCAGCTAGGCTGATGCACTACTGTGGATGGCCTGGAATGGGGTGGGTGTGCCTACACACAGAATCAATACAATCCTTGATCCCCATTGTTCCTGCCTTCTTATTTGGTTTCCCCAACCCTACTCTGAGAGCTGCTCAGGCTTGATCTTACATGGTACCCCAGACCAGGGGACCTCAGGATTCCCTTCTAGCTTAAGCAGAGGAAAGGTGGTATTGATACACTTGTCACCTATTGAGGTGTAAGTGGCTTTATTGGGCAATAAATAGTGCACCGCAATCTTGGCCCCATATGTGATGGCAGCAGAGTCCTCTAGGCAGGATAAGTTGGCGTTTTTGCTTGCAGGAGTTGAATCAGTCTCAGGCAAACTTCACCAGGCGGCCCAGTGTCTCAGCAGCTTTCTCCCGCACCCCAGGCACTGGGTCCTTCAGGAGGAGCTGAAGGGCTGTGGGCAGAGGAACAGGCCAGTTGTGCACATGCCTGGGCCTGTGCGTGGGGCCGCCCACTGCCTTCCTAACAGACGGGCCTCTGCTGGGAGGGCTCGGGAGCCAACGGAAAGATAGTTTTTCCTTTTTTAGTGTTTTTTAAGCTCTTTTGGAACAGTTAAGAAGTTTCCGTGAATTACTAGAGACGATGAGGTCACCAGTGACAGGGGAAAAAAAATCCTGAAATCCAGGAAAATCACTTAGTCCCTGCGGGTGCCTACAGGGTCAGCAAAGCCCCAAACAGAGATGGGAAGGTTGGGATGCAGTAGAGGGCCATGTGTTCTGGATTTGGGGGCATGCTCACCTGCAATAAGCTGTTCCAGGTCCACCTGTGGCTTCTGTTCAGGCTCTGCATGCAACAGCAGGAACCCTGAAGCAGGTGGGATAAAGCTGTGTAGTGTACAAACTTGAGGTGAGATGAGGTAATAATAAGGCCTGCTTACCTGTGAACATGGGAGCAGCGGCTCTGACATCATCCCAGCTGCTCTTGAAGTAGAATAGGTTGGTGCTCACTAGGCGGCCCAGCAAGTCAGGGAAGTGATGCATCTGTAGAACACTAGGGTCAAGGGTCAGGGTCCTCAGCCCACCCCAGGCAAGGTCTCCCACAGCACTCTTCTCACCAGGTGCTTGCATGTGGAGTTGAGGAATTCCCCAAAGTGCACACTGCGGCCCTCCTGAAGGTACTTGTGGAAGGCAGCTGCCAGCTCAGCACACTCCAGGTGAGGGACACACATGCACAGGGCAAACTTACAGGCCTGCAATATAATGGAGTGCTATGCCCACGTTCTCCCAGGCCTGAGGGAAATCATGCCAAGCCCAGCACCCTTTCCCCTGAACCTGACGATCACTCACACTGGCCACTGAAGCCTGAGGGTCCCTCAGATGCAGTAGAAGTGGCACTAACCCACCCACGACCTGTTCCAGGAAGACATCTTCACAGTTCCCATGGCAAGCCTTGTTGAGGTGCCCAAAAAGACGGATGGATGCAGTCCTGAACTCCACTTTTTCCTAGCAGAGGTGCAGCCATGTCACCACAAGCCCCCTTTTCTAGGGAGACCTGCATGTAATCTGAGCCCCTACTTTGGTACTAAGGATTTGAAAGTGGCTTGTGGGGGTGGGTATGCAATAGTGAGTGTAGGAGGTTGGGGGCTGACACAGAGGATCTGATCACTGGGGCTGGGGAGCCAGGCCCAGCAAAGCAGTACCTGATGTAAGCATACATCTTAAAATTCAGCACTCTCGCAGGATATGCCTGGCATCTGCTATAGGACCTGGCTGAGGGTGAAGATAGGCCTGTAGGTGTCCTACAGCTTACACTGTCAAAGAAGGGCCGGATGCGGATGGTTGTGTGCAGCAGCACCAAGCGTAGGTCCCATGGCTCCACTAGATCCAGCAGTCGTGCAAGGCCCACCATAGCTTCCAAGGCCACCAGACTGTGTGGTTCGTCACCATCATCTAGCCCACTGACCATAGCTGTCATGAGCTGGGGGCCATGAGCTCGCACCTAGGAGACCACTGTATTCAGCCTGTCCCACCCTACAGGCAAACCTCACCCCCAAGCAGCTGAATACCCCACGCTGCCCCTTATACTCAGCCATATCTCCTGGGGGCTGGCCCACCTTGTCAGGTGAACCAGAGGCGATGTTGGCCAGACCTCGAAGAACCAGACGCCGTACACTGGCACTTGAGTCCTTCAGCCGGGCTGTCAGGTTGTCCAGCAGTGGCTCCAGGAGCATTAGGTCATTGACCACATTACTGCTGAGTAGCTAGAAGCAGAGCCACTCTGACCATTGTGCCAGCTGACCCCCACTAGCCTAGGTCCAAACCTTGTAGCCTACAGGTTTCCTGAAAGGGGGAAGCTGAGGGCCTCTTCCTACCCTGGTCTCCCATTCTTCAGAGGCTATCAGCCTCTGGTAACGGGGAGCTCTGACCTTACCTAGGGCCTAACCCTGGCTGACTCCAGGCAGGGTTTTAATAGGTGGGGCTAAGCAAGCTCTGGCAAAGACTGGGGTTGGTCAAGCTTGTCTGTAGGATGTAGCTGCCCATGTTCCATCTCACTGATTCTAAGAAAGCATCTCTTCATTTCAAAACAGAAGGTCCTACCTCAGCCAGGAAAGCAGTAGTCGTGACCCTCTGGATCTCATACACGCTGCTCTTTGTGCATACGAGCGCCTTCATCACCAGAGGAAGACGGGGGCCTGCATACTTTGCCATGGAACTAGGGAAGGAGGTCCCAAAAGGCAGGAGCTGGCCAGCCTGGATGTTGGCAAACCACTGCCCAAGACCAGCTTCTATGTTAACCCGAGGGGCACTTTACCTCCCACTTCACATGGCTAGAACCTTAGGCATTCTACCCCAGGCCCTATGAGTGCTTCTCAGGCATTCTCCCACCTCTCTACCCTTGTCAAGCCCACGGGATACCCCTTCTCTGTGCCCACACCCTCATGTCCCCTGGAGAGGATGTGGCTTGCTTACCTGGCCAGCTGGGCAACTCCATCCTCATGCCTTGCTGAGGTCCTAAGCAATTCCCAGCCTCCCTCCTGCTCCACACACTGCAACACATCTTGACTGCCACCTCGGAGCAGCAAGGCCTGAAGGGCATCCACTGCAGAGCTGTTTGTGTGTAGAATGGATGGTGTTTGACGGCTTGTCTGCCTTGTTCCTTTCTACCAGGACCAGCAAATGCTGGCAAGTCACTTGCATGCACATTCAGGAAAAGGTTTCCCTGGCTGCCCAGGCCTATCTTGCCCATATCATCCTTCAAAGGAGCAAACTCAGAGGCCAGTGGTTATCAGGATTGAAATGGACTCAAGGGAAAGACTAATCATTTGGCCTGGAGGTGAGCTAGCCAGATTGGCCATTACCAGTCTCTAGGATAATATATAGAACCATTAAGCTATACACAAAGGCCACAGATTTAGCCTTTAAGCTCTCAGATACCTGTCCATCCCCAGCCTGGACCTGGATAGAGTCTGTGTCTACCTTGAGGACCCAGAGGCCTCTGGAAAGGTGGCATACAGGACTATATCCAATTCACTGAAACTGAATAGATCCTTAAGGTGAGGCCACAATGAAACATCAGCTCAGCTAGTACCGGAGAGCAACCAACTGAAAGTGGGGGTGGACATTGTGGGACAGGGCTATCCCCTGACTCTTCCCACTGGCTCTCTTAAGTTCCTGTGACAAGAACCTACTCCAGGCCTAGTGCTGCTGTTTCCTAAGCTCAGCTATAATTAGACTTTAGCCCCTGCTAAGATTTACCCTTCTACCATGGGGAAGAAGTCGAACAGATTCTGTACCAAGGTGACTTATCAAAGTGGGTATACCCCTTGCAGAAATGTATGGCTCTCCAGTCCCATAGCCCTGACTTCCCCTGACACTTGCATTCACTTTAGGCCCCATAATGTCTTATATGAGGCATCACCTAAGGGGTCTGGGGAAGTAGGGATAACACAAGACCCACTAGGAGTGAAGTTTTACCTACTGAAAAGGTGATGGCTGTGGCTACAGTAAGCCTGTAACTGCAGTGGTTACTTCCTACACAGGTTGGGTAGGGAAGGCTATGACTGCCCAGTGGTATATAGTAGGATGAGAGGAAAGGTGGGGTCCAGCCATATATCTAGACAGAGGGCAGACCTTCCTTGCCTGCATGCTATGTGGAACCTCAGCTGGTAGCATTCAGTGGAGGGCATGACAGACACAGGACTATATGGCATTGTTCTGAGTCTAGTAGCATAACATGGAACATCTGGGTATTCATATAAGGTGGCAAGCTAGTCTAGTTTTAGGAACAAGGACCTTGCACAGGGATGAGAGCTGTAGTTCTGAGGTGATAGGCAGGAGTGGTTTATCTCATGAGCATCTTGTGATGTGCCATTAACCAACAGCCCCCGATAAACACCTACAGGTCCCATCTGTCTGAGCTAGCCCCCAAAGAAAACAGCTGGAAGGCCACTCTCAGGAATCCTGTGCTCCAAGGTCCGGTTGCTTCATGGCAGTCTGCACTGACTACAGACTGAGAAAATGGCACAATGGCTGCTGTGGTAACTGGGCAGATGCCCACAGTATGCCTGTAAAAAACATCCTCAGTGTGGGCATGGCCAACCACAGGTCAGATAAGGGCTGAGCATGGTCCTAACGAGAACCTGAAGAGTCACAGCCGGTCACAGTATGAGTGGACCATGGCCTACAGAGCAAGTAGAGAACTGCTCAGTTAATCTCAGGCCACTGCAACACCTCTGGAGGGAAGTATATGCTTATACTTAGGGAAACATGAGCAATTGAGATGCCTCTGGTACCTGTCTGCACAGAACACTGCAGGGTGGTGTTTGCAAAGCACTAGGTCATGGATGATGACACCTGTCAGCTATGCTCTGCAGAGCACTCAGACCAGGGGTCTTCACAAGCAGAAGAGCTGGCTCTTGGCATGCCAGGCCCAGGTCTTCTCTGTCTTGTTCAT
Organism: Ellobius talpinus; assembly: GCA_001685095.1. Taxonomy (NCBI): domain Eukaryota; kingdom Metazoa; phylum Chordata; class Mammalia; order Rodentia; family Cricetidae; genus Ellobius; species Ellobius talpinus. The sequence continues at coordinate 9,127 of LOJH01042791.1, forward strand.
GCACCAGCTTCTGCTGGAGTTTATGTGCGTGCACTATGGTTCTGCCGAAGTGATGGCAGTAGTGGGGCAAAGGTGCATAACCTAAGCCAGATAATCTGGATAGGAAGTAGCTAGGGCAGGCAGGGAATGGGGAAACGGTGGCCCCATCCTGTTTTTGCTATGCCTCCCTCAGAGATCTCAACTTCTGCTCAAACTGGCCCAGGGGGCTGCATGGAACAAGACCAGCACTAACATGCAGGAATCAGATACCATGGCCTTCCAGGACTTGCCAGTATAAGCAAGTACCCTGCCTCAATTGTCCTAACCAGCTAGGACTCAGTAAAGACAGTAAAAGCAGCCCTGGTTAGCAAGATGCACAGAGCATGTAAGCAACTCCTGCCTGGGTTTGTGAACACATGTACAAGGTTACTGCTGGGACAATGCAGAAACTTAGCACCAGTCTGACTTCACTTGAGTGCTCCATAGCCCCAGCCAGCACAGCCATATGGTATACCTTGCTACCCCACCCTGGAGGTACCTGGACGTACAGGAAATATATAGACCTGGAAATTCATTAAAACATTGAAGTGTCACATTTGACCACCCTAACTTGTGCAGAGAGAGATTTTGGTTCTTGGAGGCCAAGTCATTCCTTCCAAGCCCACCACTCTTCAGACAAGGTCTTTTGTGTCTTCTTCAGGGCCAGGCAGCTGGCATTCTGCCCTCACTGCCTCCAGTACTGTACATATCATACCACACATGCACACATAACCTGTGCTTACAAGTAAGTATGGGATGGCAGGCGAGGACCCTATTACCTGCAGGGATCAAGCTTCCTGGCTGGTTTGGCTGGGCTGGTGCTCCTCCACTCCTTGCCCTGCAGGTTTCTGGGCAGCTGGACACCCACAGTACAGCTGACTCGTAGGAGGAGTGCTACAAACAGCTGAGGGTAGAGCTCCAGTACCACGGTTCCAGATGATGGGGCAGACAGGACCTCATACAATGCACAGGTGGCCTGGGGCAGAGCCACTAGAGGGTCATCTCCCTCTAGACAGTTTCTGTACCCCTAACTCCAGGGCACAAGCCTTAGCATGAATAATCCCATGTACATTTCAGGTTTTGTGTCCCCAGGGAGAGACAAGAGGGGCCCAAGAAGCCATAGAATAGATAGGACCCTGTGTAGCTTAGTCCTCAGGGCATGAGGCAGGGTAGGGGGACAGTGTGGCCTTCAAGGGGACAAATTTCAGACCATCTGTTCTTGGTTCCTTAGAAGGGAGAGGAAATTCTCACAGCTGCTTTATTGCTTAAAGTGTGGCTGGGCTGGGTTTATTTTTTTTTCCAAAGGATAAAATGTGAAGTGGGCTCCCTTGGGAGCTAACACCTGCTGGTCTTTATGAGTCCCAGCACAGCTGCCAGGTGCCTTTGGGGTACCCAAGCCTCATGTGGGGGCAGGGGTAGCATGTAAGGTAACCCCTGAAGTCCCTACTCACCGCAAGGGGAAGCAGTGTAGCTACTCTGTCAGCAGTGCTGCCCAGAAGGAAGGCCCGGCTCTCCTTGAATGGGACATCTCTGCTCATCTTCTCCAGAAGCAGCTCTAAGACCTGAGTGGTGAGGCTGGGCTCCACAGCCAGTGCCCGCCACAGGGCACAGGTGTGACTGGAATAGGAAGGAAAAGCATCTTGAGTGACGGCTGGCTGCAGCACCCTGCCTACCACTGCCTTGTGCTCAGTCACCCCAATTCCACAAGGCTCAGACATGCAGGGAGAGATCTGACCCCGGGGTCTGTAAACAGCTGGCAGTAGAGGGCGGTAAGAAGACCTGAGGCAGGAAGTGGAGGGTCTCTAAGGAGCTGCTGGAAGCTAAGATTAGGCTTCTCTAGAGGGAGTAGCCATCCCAAGACCCAGGGACAGTACACGGTCAGAGGACCCAGGACACAAGGAAGAGGCATGAGGAGAATGTTCAGGCAATACCCAGAACACTAGGAATAGTCATACCCATGTATCTGCAGAGATGTAGGACAAACTTCAAAATGTCTGTTAGAAATTAGAATAGCTACAAGTAGCAACTCTGAGATATGAACCTCATTTGCAGATGGTTTACTGAGTAAGGGAATTTGCCACCAAGCCCCACGATCTGAGTTCAATCCTTGGGACTCACACAATAAAAGGAAAGAACCAGTCTCCAGAACTAGTCTTGTGCCCTTATTTCTGTGGGCATGCACATCCACACAAAAATAAATGTAAGAAATGAGATTAAGAGAACCAAACAGGCTTGGTAGAAATAAGGCACATATCCCACTTAGTGGACATATTGATGCCAGCACAATATGTCATATAGCAAAAGGAGAAACGGTGCATTGGGAAGAGAGGAAAAAAACCAAAACAGTAGAGCGAAACATGTTGTTGGTGTGTGCCTTCAATCCCAGTACCCAGGAGGTAGATCTCTGTGTCTGAGACCAGAATGAAAAAGTGAAGAGTTCAGAAGACAGAATGATAGAGGTAGATGGTAAAGTTAGCAGCTCAGAAATAGAGACCAGAGAAATACCTGTGGAAAAAATAGTTAAGCTTCTGCCTGACATAAGTGATGAGACCAAGTATAGTGGTACATGCTTGTCATCCCAGCCCCTGAAAGGTGGAGGCAAGAGGGTCAGGAATTCAAGGCAGTCTCAGCTATACAACAAATTTGAAGTCACCCTGACTCAAAACAAAGCTAGAGGCACAGGAGACTAAGACACCAGCAAGATGCAGAGAATCCATCTAAGGGAAAACTACATCTTACAGAGACACTGGGATAGGCACAGGCAGGTCCCTCCACAGCAACCAAGAGAAGCCAGAAATGTGACATTATTTCACAGATACCACTGGAAACATCCTTCAAGTTCTAAGACCAAAGACCAATGAGTTTGTGAGAAAGCAAAACACCCCCCTACATGGCAAAGTCATGTCCAGTGCTGGGAAAGACACAAACCAGAACATGCCTTGAAGCCAGGCTCAGCTACCCCAATGGCTGGCTGCACACCAGAGGCAATCCCACCAATACCCAAGCAAGACCAGAAGTTTATAAAATGGCCAGAGCACAAACAGTTCAGATTCTATGGACCTCACAACTTTTGCAATGCCTTAGATTTAGCAGCACATCACAAATGTTGGGGATGAGCATGGTGGTGGGCCACAAATCTGAATCTTATGTCACCTTTACATGTCTTTTGATCTTTCCCCAACCATTTATAAACATGAAGTCCTGTCTTGGCACACAGGTTTGGCATATGTATGTGACATACTCTTTACATTCTATTCTATAAAAGACTGCTAAAACATTATTTCTTAACAGCACAGGTAGAAATATTTATGAACATCTCCTGAGAATGGACAAACAGTATAGATAAGACATAGCCAGGTGGTGACACACGCCTTTAATTCCACCACTCGATAGGCAGAGGCAGATGGATCTCTGAGTTTGAGGCCATCCTGGTCTACAGAGCGAGTTCCAGGACAGCCAGAGCTACAAAGAGAAACCCTGTCTAGAAAAAAAAA
>LOJH01042792.1:0-14123 GCA_001685095.1 Ellobius talpinus
TTATTAACCAATGAAAGTAACACATAGACAGATGACCCTCCTCCATCATAACGGTTCTGAAGCAATGCACTTCCAATAAATATCAGACTGAATTTAAGAATGTTTAGAAAATACTTGAATAGTTTAATTAAACAATATTTAAGCATTAAACAGTGTAAATTTAAAAAGTCCTTTTGAGAACCTTAAACATGAGCACAATATGTTTGATAGGTATCACTACCTCAAGAAACTGAGTGGAAATGGAGATTTAAATCTTCGCCAGTTCTCAAGAATTGAAGGAAAATACTTTGTTACTAATTGTCTTTAGACTCTTTTCAGGAAATGAGTGAAATCTTTGGGTGGTAGTGGAGGTGAAGAGATGATCTATATATGATAAAACTTGGTATCCAATGAAGGGGATCTTACCATTACTGTTGGTATCTAAAATAAGTGGAAAGATTTAAAAGGAAAAATAAGGATGTGGTGGTTTCAAAGAAAATTGCACCGATAGGGAATGACACTATTAGGAGGTGTGGCTTTTGTAAGTATGGCCTTGTTGAAGGATCTGTGTTACTGTGTGAGTTGGCTTTGAGTTCTCCTAGGCTCAAGCTATATTCAATGTGGCATAGAGTTGCTCCTGTTGTCTGAGGATCAAGATGCAGAATTCTCAGCTCCTTCGCTAGCACCATTCTGCCTGCATGCCACCGCCACCTGCCATGACAATAATGGACTATAAATGTCTGAGCTGTGAGCTAGCTCAATTTAAGGTTTTTCTTTATAAGGGTTTCCAGGGTCTTGGTGTTTCTTCACAGCAATAGAAACTCTAAGATAAAGGCAAACTTTTAAAGTAACTTTCCTAAACAAATCTAATGTGTTATTGAAATAATTGCACTGAGTAACAAGAATACCCAGGCAACATGTACCCAGTTAAATGTCATCAACTTAAGAGACTCTCGCATATTTTCTCTAATTAGGCTTCTATATTCTGGAACCAACTTCCAAGCTTGCTGAGACCAAATGATACAAAAGTTAAGCAAAGCAAAACACAACAAAATCATGAAAAGGAATATGTTCTCATTTGCAAACATGCAAATAAGAATTCAGCTTTTATTGCAACATCAGTTACGAAAGAATCCAGCTTATACCATTGACATGTTATACAGACTGAAGCTATGTTAAATTGTCATGTTAAAGACAATGTTTTTAATAAAAACAACTTTGAACTCTGACTTCAGCATGCTGTCATGCTTTTCTAATGAACACTGAGCAATCAGGTATCAGAATATTTTAAACTGATTAAGAACCACCACCATGCACTATGAGCTTGTCCACCCCTCCCTCGAATATTTAGTAAGTTCTGTATCTTGTTCTGAGCATAATTTTCACCCAAGTAATAACAGGATTTGTTTTTAGAAATGTTGTATATTCATAGTGTTGGTGAGCTTCATTGACTGAGTCCTCAAATGTCTTCTCAGCTGAAGAAGTTCTCTCATCTCTTGCCATCTTCAGAATTGGTTTTCTTCGTGAACTTTGAGTTTATTTCTAGTTGTGTAGCAATGTGTGTGCTTTTGTGTGTGTATGTGTATGTGAATTCAGGTGCCCATGGTGACCAGTGGTATCATATCTACCAAGAGCCGTTATGATATTGAGTCATATCGATCCTGAGAAACACACTTGCTTCCTCTGCAAGAGCACTAAGTAGGTTTAACTAGTGAGCCATCTCTTCAATTTTGCTTTGTGAGTTTTAATTTGAAAAATCTTCTTTATTTAGTTGACAGATAACAAGTACTTTTGATTTCCTGGTTAAGGAGTGAATTGTTTTGATATCTAATAGAGCCTGTAATCTCTTTTCACTTTTGCACTTTTCTACCAAGTATTCATTTAAGCTGTTTCTAAACATTCCTATAAGATCTTTCACCTAAACTTATTAAATAAAAGACATGTAAATATGCATTTCTCATATGTATATGATAGATATGATAAGACTTATAATAGCACCCCTTTATATTTTTTAAATTATATACCTTTTTTTAGTTATATGTTAGGGATTTTACAGAATTATGACTCAATGTTTCTCATGTACCTATTTAATGTTACTTTCTTTTAATGAATTCTTGATTTTATTTATATGTATTGAACACCTATTAACCTATCTTGGTAAATTCTTGTTCTTCTACATTGTAATTTGTACCTCAGTCCATTATGATTTTATTGCTTAAATCTCTGTCTCTTTGGATGTCAAGCACATCTTATTATAAAGCAAATATGAAAAACATATGTCTGAGGCAGATTTAACTTATAATGAGTTCTAATTTCTGGGAATTATTCTTGTTAACATTCTTATCTTGCCTAGAGATGCTTGTCTGCCTAGGGAGTAGAAGTCAAACCCAAGTTGTTTGCCATCTAGAATGAAAGGCATTGTAGTAGGAACTCTCCTCAGGGTGAAAGTACCCACTCAAAAGAGCCCTGTCTGTCTCTTTTATGAACTGTGTGAAGTTCTGATACTCCAACTCACTGGACTTGGACCGCTCACATCATTATTGACTTTTGGTTTGCCCTCTCCTCAGTACTCATTTTTGGCACCTAATCTAAGTTGAGCCATACAGGGGCTCCTTTTGTGTTCTATTGTTATACTTTCCCTCAATTCTTAGAAGTTTTATATAAAGGTTTCACAAGATGTTCTATTATTCTTACTCAAAATACCTCTCTGAGGGATTTATGCATTTTCATATATTGGATAACCTGTATTTAGTAGGGGTTGCTTAGGAAAATGGAGTTGGTATCTAGGATACTAACAATAAAAAGGCCCATCTCTTTCTGTGCCATTTGTGAACTTGATGACAGGAAATATTTCCTGTCTTTGGTAGCATTTATAGCTTCACTTTTTTGTTTATTTGTCAAGAATAATTGTGTCCCTCTGTTTACTTCTCAAGCAAATCTGAAGCATGACATCTTTTATTTATCTTGTCAGCTCTGTTGTCTGCATAGGGCAGATGTTGGTAAGAGGTGAAGCAGGTGAATAAAATCTGAAGGCTTTGGGACTTATGAGGATATCAGCTCTACTGAGCAAAGGAGAGGCATTGAAGGAGAGTTAGTCTTGCTTAATGTTAGTATAAATGGATTTCTGTATTTTTCGTGTGCCCAGGAAATAATACACCATTGTTTATTGAATATTTTTATTTCATAGTCAATATTAACTGTAGGTTCTTGAGGCACTGTCTTATCTGCAATGTTCCTGAACATAATGCGGATTAATATTAAATAATGAACTAGTGAAAAAATTAGAATTATTGGAGAGAAAAAACAAAGATAAATGGACATATATATATCACTTGTAAAAAGCAAAATATTGCATGAATATTGTTATCAGAATGTCTCCAGGAGACTACTAGGCAATGATATTTTTTCTTCTGAGATTTGAGTAATGTTTATGTACATACAATAGATATTATAAATCCTAAATTGTTTTAGACATTTTCATGTATGAACTTATATGTATACATTTTTTTCTGAGACAGGTTCTCAATATGTAGATTTGGTTGTCATGCAATTCCCTGTGTAAATGAAATAGAGTTTCTCTTACAGATGATGACTCTTATCCTAAATAGTATATTTATAACCATATTCATAGGGAGTTCTAGCACCAGACTGGCCGCAAACTCACAGAAATACCCCTGCCACCATTTCTTGAGTGATGAAATTAAATTGTGCATTGCTGTACCCCATCCCATCTTCATGTTTGGTTTCTTTGAGTTTTAAAATGTCAGTTGTCCCTGTAAAAAAATGATGAGATCAAAATATGTATGGTAGGGTGGAAAACAAATGAATGTAAATAATATATTTTGTTTGCATAGTAGCACATGAAAACCAAGCATTTCTTTAACACCAGCTGCAAACAACTCCATGTTACTGTGTGTAAGATATCTACTTGGTGTAGAAGGTCCTTCTGTTTAAGTGTTGCTTTCATTGGTTAATGAATAAAGAAACTGCCTTGGCCTTTTGATAGGGCAGAACTTAGGGGTAGGTGGGGGAAACAAAACTGAATGCTGGGAAGAAAAAAGGCAGAGTTAGAGAGATGCCATGGATCCTCTGCCTGAGAAGGATGCTGGTTAGAATCTTTCCTGGTAAGCCACTGCCATGTGGCGATATACAGANATTGGTTAATGAATAAAGAAACTGCCTTGGCCTTTTGATAGGGCAGAACTTAGGGGTAGGTGGGGGAAACAAAACTGAATGCTGGGAAGAAAAAAGGCAGAGTTAGAGAGATGCCATGGATCCTCTGCCTGAGAAGGATGCTGGTTAGAATCTTTCCTGGTAAGCCACTGCCATGTGGCGATATACAGATTAATAGAAATGGGTTAAATCAAGATGGGAGAGCTAACCAATAAGAGGCCAGAGCTAATGGGCCAAGCAGTAATTTAATTAATACAGTTTCTGTGTGGTTATTTTGGGGCTAAGCAAGCCTGATGGCCGGGATGAACAAGCAGGTCCTCCTCTTACATCTACTATCTAGATGAAGCTCAGATAGGATGTGGGGGAAAGTGCAAGACTTTTATGAGGGAAACTATGATGTCAGCCCTTGGACTATCTTGAATTTTGCATTGGCTGGGTGAAATTTCAAAGAGAGATTCTTTCTGATATTCCATTTATCAAATAGAAATACCATCTTAGATGAATGCAGCAACAAGTAACGGACAGCCATCTTCTCTTACAGGTGATGGCTGCAATCATAAATAGCATATTTACAGCCATTTTGACTGTGGAATTCATCATTGGGAGCCTGTTAAATGGATTCATAGCACTGGTGAATTGTCTGGACTGGCTTCAGAGAAGACAGATCTCTTCAGTGGAACAAATCATCACTGCTCTGGCAGTGTTCAGAGTTGCTCAGCTCTGGCTTGTAGAAATAAATATTTTGATTTTACTTATTTACTCAGTCAAAGTGACAGAAACAATACTAAGAGTGACCAGTATTGCCTGGGTTGTGACAAATCATTTTAACCTTTGGCTTTCTACCAAACTCAGCATCTTTTACCTTCTCAAAATAGTCAACTTTTCTAATTCATTTTTTTCTTTACCTAAAATGGAGAGTTAGGAAGGTGGTTTCAATGAGCCTGATGTTGTCTCTGGTCCTCTTGTTTTTAAACATCAAAGTTATCAACACCCATATTGATGTCTGGATTGATGTGAATGGAAGAAATATGCCTTATAATTTTAGTTTGATGAACTCTATTTCTCAAACATATTTTATCCACTAACTCTATCTTTGCTGTTATCCCCTTTGCTATGTCACTGGTGGTTTTTTTCCTGCTAAAACTATCTTTGTGGAAACATGAGAAGAGGATGCATCACCCTGCCAATGGTTCCAGAGATGCCAACATCAGAGCCCACATTAAAGCCTTGCAAACTGGGATTGCTTTCCTCTCTCTTTATGCCAGTTTTTAAAATTCCCTTGTCATCAATGTCTTCAGCATTGCATCAAGGGAGAATTATATGATTTTTTTATTTAGATTATTTATTGGAATAGCTATTTCTTCATGTCACTCCCTTATCCTGATTTTGGGAAACAGTAAGCTGAGAAAAGCTTCCCTTTCTGTGATGTTTTGGTTGAGATGTTGGCCCAAAGATGCAGAGTGCTCCATTCTCTATTAAGTTTCCGGATCATCACGCATGTTCTAAAGGAAAGTCAATTCCTAAGAAATTCTTTCATGTTTACCCTTCTTTACCTGATAATCTTTTGTCTACAATGTGATCACAATTATAAAAATACATTTGGAATCAGCATTACACAAACACGTTACAGTCTTATTAGTGCATTTACAAAAAAATGACACACAGAAAAGCACATCAGTGTAGCCTACTTCAAAATGAAATCTTTATGAAATATATTATTAATTTTGTCACTATTATAATAATATAAATTGAGGTTCCCAGAAAAACAAAACCTCATCTATATCCAAGATTCTACAAAAGCTGATTCATCTATTAAAAATTTTGTTTGTGATCAGTTGGAGTAGAACAGATCCAGAGTAAAGTTATGCCATTTCTTTGTGTTTGATCTAACATCCTCAAGACTAACAAGTAAAGTCTCTACAACATATTCTTAGAAGAACAGGAGCTTTCCCAAACCAAAGCTAAAAAATTGTCATCAAGTAGCACCTACAACCTACATCGACTGTTTCCTCATTTCCACTAGCTGGCCTTCCTGTGGTCTCTACCAATATATTTGGAAAATAACATGATGTATAACTTTCTTTTAATCTGTGATCATTAAAAGCTTCTGCACTACCTCAGTGTTGGAACATACTATGTAGACATCCAGAATCCATGTTCCTTGGTGGCAATAATTGTATTTGGCTTAATAAACTACTACTTACGCTGTATCTGGGTATAGTCATTGTTTCATCCATAATAGCTTTTCAAGATTTTAAATTAACCCTCTTTGGAAAGATATATTGTTTTTGTATGCAAGGCGTAGCTATTAGGATACAAATTTATAATTTTAGATGAATTAAAAACAACATAGTGAAGATGCACCTAATGGTGGTCATTAAGGATGAAGACTCAAACATGACTTAGAAAGAGAGATCCCAGTACATCATTTCAAATATAAGCCCCAATTTACAAATAAGGGTTAGAAACCCTTCATAGCTCTGAACCAGGTTAATTGATATTTTATATCTTTATTATTATGTTTAATATCATGAATCTCAAACATAGCTATAATTGAGAACATATACTTAGCATTCAGAAATGCATTGTCTTCCTAATATAATTTTTCAATATTAAGCACACTAATTTCAATGTTAATGCATAAGACCCCAAATCTTGGACAATATTAGTCTTCTAACTGAAGTTGGTGTTTTTTTATATGTTAATAAATATGTTAATGCACCTACATTTTAACAGGTTTGGGAAAAGCCACATTAAGATAATAGAAGGTATTTTACATAATTTGAGTGATCAATACATATCATTAACTTTTCCTGTTTGAAAATATTATTGGCATTGCTTGCATGGAAAATTTAGAGGTGAAAAGATGTATAAAACACGCATAAATTTTAAATAATTTAAATCTATGGGGATGATAAAATGAATGCTCCTGTAGGTCAAAGCAGTTTCTTTATTCATTAATGGTAATCACAGCGTACAGAGGGAAATCCCACATCACTGCTTTTTTCCTTTTCACTTTTATTAGTTCTGTAAGAATATCTTGCCATGTGTTCTAGCTATTCCCCTGCCTCAAACCTTAAGGTCCATCTCTCCCTTCTCAACACATCCAATTCTGCCACGGTCCATTTCTGCTCCATAGCCCTCTCTGTTTACAACTTGTAGAGAGGCCTAATTTCCAATTACAAAATGCTTGGTTGATCTTACAATATTTATGTCACTGTTGGACCAGTGGGCCTGTATTACAGTGGGAGTCATTTGTTGATGATCATGTCAGAGGAGTTGCAGATAACGATTGACTTCATGGGATTGGCCCACCAGGAAACAAAACCCTGATAGAAAAGACCCTGAGATCCTTGGCCCCTAATGTTTCTTGCTACTTTTGTGTCTTTCATGGTTGCTGTTGCCATTTTTGTCTGGTAACTGGTGTAATGTGAATGGGCATGGAGAGATACCCACTGCTCTTAATGCAGAATTATCATTTCTTGAAACTGTCCTATTCTACTGGATATTTTAGGAAGCTTATACACTAATACATTTCCATATGTCCTTTTCTTAAAATGTGTTTAATATTAGTTAACTCTCCGTGTATTCCCTTTACTTCCCTTTCCCTATCCCCATTCAACCCTTCTTGTAACACTATTTCCCTTTAATCCTTTATACCAGTGCATTCTGAGTCTCCTCCATTTGATCCCCACCATCATAGTTGTTTGCTAATCTGAAACATTAAAATCTGAGTGGGAGTTCTAAACTAAAATGTAGATATGTGAAATAGTCACTGAAAGAGAAACTGTAAAATATCTGTGGCAAATTAATTTATGAACAGAGTAACTAGTGCTCACATATGTATGCCTGTAGCATTTTTCTTTTGAAGCAGCTGAAGTTGCAATGTTTTAAAAAGCTTCCTTAGTGGTCTGTGAAGATGATAATAGCCTGTGCAATCAGCCATTAGCAGAGTGAGATTTTCCTCAAATTTAGATGAAACATCAGGAGGAAAACCATGCATAGAGACACATAAAATCAATTAGAAAAACAATGTAACAGAATATGCAATTTGAGTACATAGTTTCAGTGATATTTTTTCAGATATTTAAAGTTTAATTTGTGTATCAGAGTTATTGTGTTTGTCAGTTTGGTGACTTAGAAATAAATGTCTTGTCAAACTATTACATCCACCTTATGTTTTAAATTTACTCTCTTGTCTTTTTGAAGACAAAACTTGATATCATCTGCACATATGTAAAATGTTACACCTTCCTGCCAATTATTTGAGTTATTGGTGTTGATTTATATAATGAGCATTTTGCATGTTCAAAATACTAAGTAATTGGTGTAAGCTGGCATTGCTGTTTGTGAATTGAGAGCATGCTAATGCTTCAGAAGAAAGAATAATGCTATTTCTAGCTTTGGGATAAAGTTTATAAAATTATGTCTACAGCAAATCTTTCTTGTGTTTTCTGATAAATCGTGCTAAAAGTACTCAGTATGTACCGTTATTTCTTCTGATAAGTTAAAATAATGACACAAGCAAATACATCATGTTACGTACTGTGTTTTCCTGTGCCTCATGTGATTCTCACATACAAGAAACTATAACAAAACTGTTACAAAAACATGACAAACTGTAATGGTTAGTGCTACTTGGCAATTTATTAGACTGTAGAGTCACCAGGAGATGAGCTTCTGGGTCCACCTGATGCAGTTTATTTAAGTGTCTATAGGGATGATCTTGAGCATAGTCACTGAAGTGGGAATACTGGCTCATTCTGATCCCCACTTAGGACCTTGGGCTATAAGTACATACATGAAGAAAAGAGACTGAGAAACACCAAGCATTCTTGCCCCCTGCTTCCTGACTGTGGACATAATGTGACTTCTTCAAGCTTTTGCTGTCCTGATATCTCTGCCATTGAACTGTAAGCAAAAATAAGCCTGTTTTCTGTAACTTCCTTTTCAGTGTATTTTTATCACAGAAATGAACCAAGAAAAAATAAAAATATTGACAACAATGAAAATAACCCATTATTATGATTTTTACACTCTATATTCAGTTTAAGTAAAACTTCATACCATATTTCCATTTGCATACATTTCATTGAAAGTGAAGCCATCACAGGCATACTGAAACTTAAAACGCATGTGTCAGAAATTAATTACTGAAAGTATGGAGTAAATGTTATCAAATTATATTCCATAAAACAGTGGAGTCATACCTCCAAGGGGGGAGTATAATTTGGAATTCTTGGCTAAAATTATGACTCAGAACTGAATCAGTTAATATAATTGTCGAAAATACTAGTGCTACATTCCACTCCCTCCAAATCATTGTAAATGTTGTTAAGGGTCTTATTTCAGGGTTTTCTCTCATAGACTGAACTGTCTGAACTCCATGCAAAACAATGCAAACCAAAGCTTAAAAAACAAAAGATGCAATTGAGTCTCTTTCACATTCTGATTGAGTTAGAGAGAAGGGCATGCAATTGAAATTGTCAGGAGAAGGCTCTTAGTCCAAAAGGGACTTAAAGATAATAGGGATTACATCAGAATGGCATATGCTTTGAGGAAGACCACTTAATCTCAGAGGAAGTGCTTCTTGATCAGACAACCTGACATCAAGCCAGTGAGAGAGCCAGACAAACCAGAAAAGCCAACAAGCCAGAAAACCACCCTGTGGGACGTTGACCTTGGATTTCTAACCTTCAGAACCGTGAGAAAATAATTTCTATTGTTTGAGCCCTTTGGTATTTTGTTATAGTTTCCCAACACATTAATATGAAGTCAGAAATTTAAAAGGTAAAGAGTAATGTCAAATACATAAGCCCTGTTACTAATAAGAATAAAATATTTACATGGTACCTATGGGATTTGATAGTTTCATAAAGGTCTGTGAACATGCTGAGGCTTGTGCTTTAGGTGAGAATAAACAAGGATGCAATTCAGATGTGATTACTAGAAGGATTGTTAGATATACTAGCAAGTATGTGCTACTTACAGAATAAATAAGGATAGTAAACTCTTTAAGAGAGAGCTGTGGTACATCTCTGAGTTGGTCCATCCATCAATCTAAGATGAAGCAGACAAGGATAATTGCTGATAACTGGAGAAGGCATAAGCAGGACCTTTGGATAGGACTCATGGCTTTGACTTTTCCCTTTAAGGCTCACATCAGAAATCAATTTTCCAATGCACCTTTCCAATTCTTTCATTTTCAGAATACAATATAACTTTGAATGCTGTTTTATAAGCCTAGTCCATACTCCAATGAATCTGACTCTGTCAAGAACATCAGTGAATCTTTGCTGCCAACTCATAGTTGTATTACCTGTCAGTGTCAGGAATTAAGTTTTTGTGTTGTTTTCTAGGAACATTTTTTTGTGTTTTATATCATTATCCATTTAGCAGTTCTTCTCACTCTCTACCAAACATTTACTTTTCTCTAAACAGAAAACATTAGACACCATAAAGTTTCAAGTTTATGAACTAATCCATTGCAGTAATCTTACTGGTGACCTCATACATTGTATGGTGAACACAGCTAAATAGATGCCATAAATTGTAAATAGCTCAAATGAGTAGAATGCAAACTCTACAGATATTCATTTGTCAAATATGTTTTAATTTATGCTAGTTCTGCAGGAAAATTGAAAAAATTTAAGGTTGGACTACAACAATAACATTCCCCATGACTTAGTGTCAAGTCTATACTGTCTTTTATGCTCCTATGGTACATTTTTATTCTAGGGTAGGAGATAGATGTTGAAACATGTCCTCCCAGTTATGCCAAAAACATACAGTATGTTAAAATGAAATGGATGTGCCTGTGTCTCCATCTTAGTATCTCACCATTTTATATGATCTTGATTAATGAGCTGCTTCTCCTCAGTGACTTCTTCAGGGAGCTACAAGAGATTTATACTACTTTCCATGTACAAAGGACCCATTACCCAAAGTTTAGCAAATGTTCACATTTATCACTATATAGTTTAATGTGGAAGCACACTGAAACTATTTCTTATGAATCACAATAAAGTCAGAGCTCAATGTACGATAAATGTTGAATAAATTACAAAAAAAATCAATGAAGTGAAAGGTGAATATTTAGTTCTCAAATAAGTGTATGGTTATATATGAATATGTACAGATATTTTCTGTTGTGAATTGTAAAGTTTTATTCATAATATGTACTTAAGCATTAATGTTCTACAAGAAGTTATTAGTAGGTAATAATTTGTAGAAGAGCTTTGATGATAAGACCCTAAAGTCTTAATCTGAAAATATATTCAATATTCTAGAACTCTTGTTTCCTGAGATTCTTGTTACTTTCTACCTGACTTAGAACGCTTTGATTATTTCTTGTCCATAACTCATAGATTTGATTATTTCTTGTCCATAGAAAGAAAAACTAGAAAACCAATGCAAATCAACATGTCTTTATTTATATTTCAGTATCTGAGATGACAGTATTTCCTTCATCATCAGTCTACCACAGGACACACAGAATCTGGATATAACTCAGTGGAACCATGTAAAAAGGCAAACTTTCATAAATACAACTATGATTACCTATATTGGTAAATCTTGGTGATTTTTTATTTGTTATTTTCTTAGGAAAGATGTTATGAATTCCTTTAAAAACATTTAAAATGAACACATTAACAAATATTCTACAGTGACTGCAAAAATAAGGATATTTTCCTATGGACAATGGATATTGCCATACAGAGCATATGTGCAGCTATGATCATTGTGGAATTCATAATTGGGAGTGCTGCAAATGGATTCATAGTGCTGGTCAACATCATAGACTGGGTCAAGAGGAGGAAAATCTCTTCAGTGGATCAGATCCTCACTGCTTTGGCAATCTCCAGAATAAATATGTTGTGGTTTACATTTATTATTATGCTAATATCTTCACTTTATCCAGATTTAGAAATGACTGTGAAAATGGTAAGAATAAAAAATAACACCTGGATTATTGCAAATCATTTTAGTATCTGGCTGGCTACCACCCTCAGCATATTTTATTTTCTCAAGATAGCCAATTTTTCTAACTATATTTTTCTTTACCTAAAGTGGAGATTTAAAAAGGTGGTTTCTGTGACATTGCTGCTGTCTCTGCTCTTCTTGTTTGTAAATATTTTAGCAATGAATATACATATTGATGTTTGGACAGAAAAATACAAAAGAAATCCCTCTTACAATTCCACATCAAAGTATTACTCACAATTTTACAGACTTATATATTTAATCAACACAATGTTCACATTCATTCCCTTTACTGTGTCTCTGATCATATTTACCCTGCTCATCTTCTCCCTGTGGACACATCTGAAGAACATGCAACACAACATCAAAGACACCAGAGACCCCAGCACCATGGCCCACATAAATGCCCTGCAAATGGTGGTCACCTTTCTCCTTTTCTATGTAGTTTTCTTTCTGACTCTTGCCACACAAGCTTGGGTCTCTCAGTTTCTAGAGAAAAAACATTTGCTTTTTGGTGCATTTATAATTACTTTTCCTTCAGTCCACTCATGTGTTCTGATTCTGAGAAATAGTAAACTGAGGCAGGCCTCTCTCTTGGTGGTGTGGTGGCTGAGGTGCAGGTCCAAATATGTAGAACCCTTTGTCCCCTGATACACTTTGTCAATGATTTTTAATAATGAGGAAAGAAATTGCTTTGTTTAAATTTCTTGTTTATTAGCTATTTATATTTTCAATTTTTGTTTTGAACATATAGAAGCATTTTAGAGCAAAAGACTGATCATTTCACAATTCTACATTTTACCAAAATAGAGCCTTGCTACAATCAGATCGGGATAAAAAAATGGAAAGAGTAGATAGAAATATGGAGAGTTGTTATAATTCACTATAGTTCAATATTTAGGAGGAAAAAATAATAGGTTCTAATAAATTAAATACGTTTTTCTATTGTGAATGATAGATTCCTATAATGATATTTTATTTTCTAAACAAAACTGGAAACTTACTTTATGTAAATTAAAGACCTGTTTCTCTTCTAAAGTGATATTTATGATAATACCTTCCTAGTACATTTTCTGTATGAATATATTTCATATTATCAGGTTGCAAATCCAAAGACTGAACAAGTAACAACTTTAAAGTCCATAAATGTCTTATCTCAGGACTTCTAAAGTCAGTGCCTCATATCTAAGGGCTATATTTGAGAAAGTAAGGGAGAACACATATAAAGTTCTTTCCAGTACTGCCTACCCACATAACACTTAGAAGTACCCTGACCTCTGATACTACCTGGTTTCAAGAAAGTGTCTTATGTCTTTTCATTGGGCCAAGTGCTTAGAAGGATCATGGCTGTGGGACAAGGGTTTTTCATCCTGTCACTTATATTGTACTATTTTAATAAAATGCTGATTGGCCAGTAGCCCGGCAGGAAGTGTAGGCAGGATAACCAGGCAGGAAGTTTGGGTAGGGCAAGGAGAACAGAAGAATTCTGGGAAGAGGAAAAGCTGAGTCTGCAGCTGCCACTCAGATACAGAGGAAGCAAGGTGAGAATGCCTTGCTGAAAAAGGTACCAAACCATGTTGCTAATGCAGACAAGAATTATGGGCTAATATAAGTTATAAGAGTTAATAAAAAGCCTGAACTAATAGGCCAACCAGATTATGATTGATATAGACCACTGTGTGTTTGTTTGGGACTAAATGGCTGTGGAACTAGGCAGGACATAAACCTCTGTCACCAAAATGGTGCCCAATGTGTACAACTGCATTTACATAAAACCCGAGAAAGCATGTGTGGCAGCCCACACCATTCGCCATTACAAGATGGCGCTGAGGCTTGTGGTAAACAACCTTGTTTTGGCGCATTCCTTTCATGAGTCTGCCTGGCAACAGCTGTGCACCAATCCTGAGCTGACTAGTGTCCATTTAGAGAGGAACGCCCATCCTGCCTAGATAAAAGTTGCTCCCTCTCCTGCCTACTCGCCCCTCACC